>CM074185.1:40624212-40762918 GCA_037179385.1 Holothuria scabra
TCTGGCATAATTTCAGATCTATTTCCTACTCTGTCTCAATAATTTTAACTTATTTGTGCGTAGTTCCTCTCATTGCTCAATGACCTTTTAAACCTTACGACTTTTGAGGGTTATCATTTCAAGGAAGAGTTTTCAAATAACTTGGAGATCTCTTCAAAAACCTCACCTGATAAGAACCTTTTGAACACCACGTTGGACAGTGGGCCGACACATGGCACTCAACATTTCCTTTTTTGCTGAAAGTAAAGAAAAAAAAAGAAAAGTAACTGTCTGTATGAATAATTCAATTTAAAAAATATTGGTGTGAAAGGTATGCCTATTCACAATTATTTTCAAAAAAGGGTTTAAGATAGAGCGGTACTTATCCAAGCATTTTTGGTGAAATTTGCATTGGAATCCAATGTGTGGTTCTCAAGATATGAGCAGGAAAAGTTGTCACAATTTCCAACAACTAGTTAACTTAGAAAAAGCATGTATGACATCATATCCATATATTAAATGGAGTGTTTTGCTTTTCTTTAAACTTAATGGCCTGTTCTCCTCAACAATCCCATTTTCTGAACGTGGTTGCATAAGTAGCAAGAGAACTTTGCATTCCCCACAAGGAGGTCAGTCCTTTTAACTTCAAGGACAACAAAACAGACAGGAAAAACATGGGGAAACAAAGTATTCCTTGTCAATGTGAGGACGTGATATCTGCTGCTTTCAAACTTACTTTGAAACAAAAGTCTCGTAACTTCATTTACTGATATCTTCAAAAATAAATGTTCAGTAGGAATAGCAATTTCAACACTGTGTAGATTTGGTACCTTTTTCATATATTGAAAGGTAATTTTGGCTTTAACTTCTGCTTAAATGCTGATGGTGAACCTTGCAAAATTGTGGTTTTAGGCATGGTGTAATCGTACACTTCTTTCATTATTGCACACAACAACAGCTAGGATTATTTTCAATGATCTAGAGATGGAAAGAGCATGAAGCATCAGACCTATCGATCCGTTTATGACTTTTTTTTTCATTTAAATCAAACAGAAGTGTGTCATCCTTTGCAACATGTCAATAAATAATCCCAAGCTCCTGGTGAAGTTTGCGTGACATAATCACTCGAAATTTCAACAATGAATTCTTCCTTTCCGTTTCAAAGCTTCTTTGGTAATTTAATTGGTGAAAGATTACAAGGCGGAACATCCTAAATTTACTAATTTAATAATATAACAGATACATTTTCTTGGTGTCCTACATACAACACTCCTAAGGAAATCAAGAAGTACTAACTGAGCCTCTGTACCCAGAAGAAACACACCTATGCTGTAGCCCTATGCACAGGTAGGCATATGTATGTATGTATTCCTATCCCTAACCCAGTATTACTATGCTGTGCATTAGTAACCCTTCCCCTTTTAACTATTTGTATGTAACCCTAACCCTTAAACCGGCCATGTTATTAGGTACATAAACCCAATTAGAGCCAATCAAGGAGTGAGGTAGGTGGGGAGCAAGCATGTGATCCCACTTGCATGCCTCAAATTCAAAAAGCACCATAGAGAAATGCTCACTCCACACTGCATGTTCCAGATTAGGTAGCTCGTTCTTGAACAGGACCATGTACTACGCTTAATGGTAGGACCTACTCTATACATGGTCCTTGCCCATCCACCTCCTGAAACCAAGACAATTGCCCGCCGAGCACAGAGCAACTCTACAACTCCACACATCTTCAAAAAGGCACCTATAATTACTATCTTTCCCATGAATAATCTTTAACACCAGGGGGCCCTGGGCACCTTGTCTGACCTCTTGTGCAACAGATGTTTGTAAATTGCAGAACATCAGGCACCATAAGTCACAGTCTGAACCATAGCCAAATACAGAGAAGCAGGGTTGTCACCACGCCGGTCGGGACCAACCAGCACTGGGCATTGCCACCCGGTACTGCACCTTAAATACACAGCTTCCGACCGGCACAAAAATGACCTTTTATGCTGAAAAATAATGAAACTGACATTAGCCTAAAGCTGAAAAATTCAATGGGTCAAAAATGAGGTGGACTCCATTGGGGTAGGGTGAGCTACAAATATTAAGACAGATGCTTAGCCGGCACTCAAATTGGTCTGGTGACAACCCTGCAGAGAAGCAACCTACCACAGCCATGAGCACCGAGTTTTGAAAAATATTTTTGCAGTAATTTGCTGTAGGCCTGTCTACAGAAAAGTAGCACTTCCAGCCACCTGTACAACATTCCCTTATACCGTGCACTGTATGTTGTGTTCCAGCTGTAGTTCATACGTTCCCTAAAACGCAACCATAATCTTGTTGTGAAGACTAAACCGAGAAAAACGGTCCTGTATTACCATCACAGAAATATACACTAGAAGGAGCTTTGAGACATTCTCTTGAAGCGATTTGAAAATATCTTGCCTACCCAAAGGCTGTAGCCTAAACTGCCCTTCTTTCTGGAGGCGTACGTAAGTAGCGCATGTTGTGTACAAGCTTAAGGAGGCATAAGTGTAAGGATGCATCCCCCTTCAATTCGCTGCAAAACATGTCAGCTGTTGACTGCTACTTCTATGTACTGTGTCCCTGGACTAGAGTGTGGAGTAAAACAAAGTGGATGGTAAAGTGGATGGTAGCATAGGTCCTGTTCAAGGACTGACTTAGCCTAGGCCTAGGGTAGAGGCACCAGTATTCAACCCTTCAAGAACTTCTTGAAATTTTTCCTCCCAGGTGAAGTAGAATCATATGGTTCAAAATGTTTTTGTAAGATATGGTGGCTAACATGTTACCATAAAAAAATTTTGGATTTTTGTCTTTTCCAACTGAAAAAGCTCACCTTAAAAGTTTGGATTTTCCTACCCAGTATTTAACCCCCGGTCACTAAATTCAATTTTGGGGACAGTATTCAACCCAAGGATCATTATACCAAAAAAATTATATAAGAAAGTATAGTTCAGATAAAATGTTAATAGGATGGAAATATAAATTACCTTCATTACTTTTTTTCAGTATTTGGTTCTTGATCACGAAAAATATCAAACTTCAAGAACTTGACTGATTCACATTGTTAAATACCCTTTTCTTAGCAACCATGCCAATTTTTCTCAAAATCCGACCAGAACTTCTCCATAATCCTAACGATTTCTCCAAATCGCCATATGCTTCAGTGTTACGATCTACCTCCAAAAAGTTGGTCAAAAACAACATTGAACTGCTCACTCAGACGCTTTGATTATTCATGACTGTGTTACGTACACCAGATGTGCCGGCGTGAATATGCAATGTTACTGGGCAAGACACTCAGTGATCACGGGTCTGTGTCATGATAGCTTGCGTTCCTGTGTACGAAACATGCATTAACAAGTCGCACATACCCTGCTTACACACAGTCTATGCTATAGCAATCCGTACATGTGCTTACGCACACGTACACAAGTACGTAATTTACTAACCGTACTTTGGTATTGCACGTACAGGTGTATACAATGTAGTACTGTATGTAACCATATTGGCGGGAAATGCCTTTGCTAAGCTGAAGAATGGGTTCATACATAAACATATCAATGTCGGCTCTGTACAAAAGATCATTTTTTTTCTTCGGAAATGGAAAGATCTTAAAAAACGCTACAAAATGATACCTGGAAGCAGTTGCGGATTTTTCTGGAACCCATTGTAACCATGTCACCAATGTTTTATACCCCAAAATATTAATATTATTTTCGGCGATCGCTCCCCTCCATTATAATGTAGAGTTCCTTTTCTTCTTTCTAATGGTATATGGGTTGTAGGGGTCAAAGGTTCAGCCCCAATGCACAATCAAGTCAAAGATGGCTATGTGTGGCATTTTACGTGTGACAAAAACACTTTGACTGTCACGGTTGCAACGATGCTTCAAAGGGATCGTTACAAACTGTAACATATTTTTTCTTCTTTTTGTTTAAAACCCTTATTTGGTGAAATATCATAGTAGAAATATGTCTAAGGTGAGGTACTAATTTTACAGTGTATGCCTAGGCAAAATTTCAACAATTTTGACTGTCTAAAAATATCTCTAAAGGTATTTATGTGCAATTCAGTTCCACAGAAGTGGATGACAATTAAGCAGAAAAGTTGTTTTCACCTTTGGTATAATTTTATGTGGGATGGAACCTAGTCTAAGTTCACTTAAACAAGCAGAATTATATGTTAGAGGGTTGAATACTGGTGCCTCTACTATAAGCTAGTTGCAGATCATTTGACAGAGCACATGGAAATAATGCAAACATGATATGAGCAAAAGTCAACTTCACAAAAAAAAGTGTTGGTCTAGGCTAATGCTACTTAAAAAGAGGGCGGTTTTGGCTAAGACATAGCCTAGCCATATACCTAACTTAGTTGCCTCTTGCAACTGGTTACAGATTAGGCTAGGCCTAACGTTAGGCCTAGCCCTAGGCTAAGTAAACGTTAGGTTAGTTACAAATACAATTTGAATTATTGTCAGCATTATTCGACTACCATTACCAAAACCCCACATTAGGTGACAAGATGGGGATCGTCTTACACGCCTACCAGATTATTATAGGTATAGGTATAGGCTTAGGAATGTTTTGACAGGCTTGCTCTACACACGTGCAACGAAGCTACGTACGCATGGCTTAGGCTAGAGCAGCCTAACGTGACACACAGACGGCTACTAACTTAGACTAACGTTAGGCAGCATTGTTTTCACGGGACCGGGACAGCCACGACAGCACGAGGGCAACTCCCTTCTGCAAACCGACGAACGTCCTAATTTAGGCCTACCTCGCCTGCAATTGTAAACAGGTTTAGGGCCTAGACTAGGCTACTGCAAAAGAAAGATGGCGCTACCAGAAATAGTGCACATGATATCTCTTTAAATACTTGAAACTAGGCCTATCGTTGGGAAAGTTAGGATACGGCTTTGTCAATTTGTGCCAAGTTTGTAAAATGTAACCTGGTGCCTAACAACGTTAAAATGCCAGAGCCCAACTAAAAAGCTCAAAGTTTGCAAAAGATCACACCAAATGCATGATTTTTTTAAAGACGAAATTGTTGTTCTAATCTCGTATTTTCCAAAGCCTACTTTTTGAAAGTCGTTGCGTCTTTAGGTTAAATCTATGTCTTGCTAGCTCTCGGCCGGAGCCAGGCACCACACGTCTTCACGCCGCGACACCACGTGTAGAAAGAACGCACATGTAGTTCTGCATAAAGGGCATGCATACCGGTGCTTATTTAACCATCGTAGCCGGCGTCATACTTTCTCCATTAGGCAGCTGTAGTAGGACATGGCACACGATTCAGTAATAACGCATGTTTACCTAACAGGCAACTAATTATTTCCTAATAAAAAGTTAATATGGAACGCGCGTTGCAAATAAAGCGACAGCAATCTTGTTCGGAAGACTCTCCAAAATGTGGAATTATAATAGGGCCAAATGATTCGGTTATCTATCCTTATTGAAGAATTGTTCAATACTATTGTAAGATTTCTTTTTCGTTGTGAATATGCAAGACTGAACGTTAATGAAAATTCATACCTTATTTCCATATAATGTTTAAGTATATTTGGAATGTGTTGGAATGTGTTAGGTACTGGCCGGGGAGTGTGTTCAGTTGAGGTGTGGTTCACTTAGTTTTCTACGTTCGTTTGAGACAGTTGCTTTTACTTGTGTTACCTGTACAAAGCTATAATTTCTATTTATTTCTCATAGCCTTGGTACCTGTCATTTTTCACGTTAAATGGGAATTACAGAGTTCGAACCCGCATCATCGTTGTGACGTCCGTGTCTTTTTTTTTTTTTTTTTAGTACTGTTCATAATTTACTCGGCACCGTCCGACACTATTTGTTTTTAAAATTCCCTCTGTTTTACACGCCTCTTTAACAAAACGATTCGAAATAAATTTCAAGAGGGAGTTACATATCGAAAAGTTTTGTACAAGAACGATCATTTGCTCATTCTATATCAAAAATTTTTTAATCGATTATGCCTTGGAATGATATGTCAAGGTGAGAGGAACTCATGAAATGCCCATTTTCGTTCGAAATACATGATTTTTGACGTTTTCAAAATTTTGTGACGTCATAATTTCCCAGCCAACATGCCCAGCTGGGCCCCAACTGGATTTCAGCTGGGCTACTTGCTGGGCCCCAGCTGGGACCCATTCGTGTTTGTCAGGTGTTCCCACGTGGGGCCCAACTGGGCTAGCCTTTCCCAGCTGAAGCCCAGCTAGGCTTCAGTTATTGAAGTGGGCCCAGCTGGGCTTCATCTGGGCATCAGCTGGGAAAGACTAGCCCAGTTGGGCCCCATGTGGGAACACCTGACAAACACGAATGGGTCCCAGCTGGGGTCCAGCAAGTAGCCCAGCTGAAACCCAGTTGGGGCCCAGCTGGGCATGTTGGCTGGGTTGTGGGATTTCCCCAAAATACTGGCCATTTATGCCTTTACTTCACGCATTTTACGACAAAAATATAGATCCAAATGAAATCTATTTTTCTTCTCCTGTTACCCGTGACATGCAGCTTCCAGAAACTCGTTTAGCCGTGTCAATATTTTTGTGGCTAGAAGTGTTAATCCTTTAAGTTATGTAAAATTGGGATGAAAAACGCTTTTCGCCCATAGACATCAAATCCCATAAATTAAGTGATTTACGACAAAAGTAAAGGATGTGCCCAGTCAAAAAAGCATCATCACTAGATGTGCAATAGTATGAACATCACAAATACAGTTTAGCCAGACCTTAAAACACAACACCGAATACTACATAAAGCGAAAAACCTAAAAATGCAAAATGCGCCCGCACACTGTAACGCATTTGGGAGGTTTTTGATCGAAACTTTTCGATAGGCAACAGAATGCAGTCAAAATGTTCCTTCCACTGGTTTAGTCGAACACCCAAACTTATTTTGAAGCAACAGCTAAATCTCATAACTTTCTTCTTAACTAACTCTTTGAATTATATTTCATAGTCTAATTTCAGGACTTTCACATTGACCTATTGCTAAATAGCAATTGCAATGATTTTTGGGATAGAGGTTTGGTGTTTGTCATTTTTGTCAATAGCATTTTACTGTGGTGAAAATTGACGCACACCCAAAACTCTGTCCCACAATTCATTGTAATTGTTACTTGGAAATAGGTCTATTGCAATTTCAAGGTCAACCAAACAATGTTACATCTAATACCATATATCTTATAATTTAGAAAAGGGTATGGTCACATGATCGTCAAGACCTCAATGGTCAATCATTGGACAGTACAGTATACTCAGTCAAATTATCTGTCTTCTTCTGTTAGTCCATTGAATTACTTGGAAATTCTGTACCTACTATATTCCTGTCACCTAGGGGTATTTGTGCAGAGGAAATCTTTAAAGGGAAATATTGCGTTTGCTTTGCGAGGAAATTTCATACTTTTAAACTGCCAATATTTATTGGCACAAAGTGATAAATAAATACAAATAAGGCAGTATGGTAGCCTACTTTTCAAGAAAAAGTCTCCCTCAGATAGAATTTCAGTTGTTTGTTGCTCAAGAATGATTTGTTCACCCGAACTTTCAACATTTCAAAAGATACAACTTCAATAACTCTTCTTGTGCATAATATTTAGAGGAGATGAAGCTGGTATTGTTGGGGTTTATTGTTGAAACCGAATGATTTGAAAATGACTAGAGCTATTTACTTTTTATGCTATGTTGAAGCATTTTAAACGCAATAGCTGTTCCCTAAGTATGCCAGTGCACTGAAATCAAACAAAGCTCCGGATTTTACTAGAATCTTGCTAGCCAAGTTCTAATTCCCACACTTGTCCAAATCTTTAACAATGTAATTGTACGTGGGATTTACCCATGATGCGCTAAAAATTACCAAAGTTATCCCCCTATTGAAAAAAGGTGACTCGACTCTCCCTGAAAGTAATGAACCAATCAGCTTGTTATCCTGTTTTTAAAAAGCTAGTATGGAGACGGTTATTGAAAGACGGCTGCGGCAATTTTTTACAAAAAATAGTAACGTGTCTTTTACGTTTTCCAGTTTGGTTTAATAGAAGGTCATTCAACACAACCCATGCTTTGTTAGAAACTGTTAATACCATTCGATCTCAATTAGATATCGGTAATAATGGGGGATTAATTACATGAATCTGAACATTGTAACTCCCTTTCCCGTTAGCCACCGCTTAGTCAGGTGGCACACAGGTGAATACCGGTGAATACATGTGAATAATGTATTAGACCTTGATACGGTTGATCACTATATTCTTTTAAAAATATTACATAACTATAGTATTCGTGGAACGGCATATGATCCCAGTCATGGCTAGTTATTTACACAACAGAAGACAATGTATCATACGTGAATAATACTTATTCAACTTTCTTAAGTGTATCTACCGGTGTTCTGCAAGGATCCGTTCTCGGACCCTTGCTGTTCCTCGTTTATGTCAATGACATTCACAAAGCAATTCCCAACCGTCTCCATACTCTTCTTTTTGCAGATGACACTAATGTCTTTTTGTTTGATAATGGCTGTCAGTTAATCGTAAGGTATCCGGACTCTAAGGCAATTTACGGATTTGCCTGATTGTAATAAATTTTTTCTACACCTAGGGAAAACTAATTACACTATATTTCATGCTAAAAGTATCAGAAATTCCTGTTATGATGATTTTATTTTTGATGGTTTTACAATATGCAGGTCTTCGTGTACGAAGTATCTAGGACTGATAATTGGTGAAAAGCTATCTTGGGAGAATCATATCAATGATCTCTTTAAATCCCTTGTTAAATATATAGGTATCTTTTATAATGCAAGTAGTACTCTATCTGAAGCAATTGCAAATCAAATCTATTATTCTTTTGTATATTTTAAGCTAAGGTATGCCATTGAAGTTTACGGAACTGCTAAAGTGCCGTACTCTAAGCCCCCTTCAAATCCTACAAAATAGATTAATCAAGGTACTAAGAAACAAACCTAGACGTTATTCTACCCACCTCTTGTATAGAAATAATAATTTACTTATGATTAAGGACATGCATTTTTTCTGTATGTGTTGCTTGGTATACAACCATTGTAATTTAAGTAAGTTGCCCACTACAATTTCTGAAACATGCTTTCAGTTATTCCATTACTACTCGTAACAGAAACTTATTTAATGTAACTTATTATAATACTGTACATGGAAAACGGCTTAAAAGTTACTGCTATAACCTATGGCAGTCACTCCCTCAATCTGTTTAATCTGCTAAGTCTCTTAAGTCTTTTAAAAGTAAACTTACCCAAGAACTTCTCAACAATTATCAGTAATCTGGTTCTACACTAAGGCTCTATTATTCTTATACTTTCTCCTCTTATAGAATCTTTTCCTCCTTTCTCCTTCTCTCTACTCTCCCTTTCTTCTCTTCTCCTCTTCTTCTGTTTTTCCTTTGTTGTTTTTACCATTGTATTCTTGTTGTATTCTTTTGTGCAATTTACGGCACATAATTTGAAAAAGTGTCTTGTCACAAAGTTTTGAAAACCGAATTGAGCTGTTAAGTATACTCACTTAAAAACAGTTATTTGTATGAAGGATATGGGGGTTGTCTAAGTTTGACGGCATTAGTCATTGGGATTTGAAGAAAACTTGACAGGTTCTTAAAAACTGCTGAATTTGTGAACCAACTCAATAAACTGCTTTAAACTTTTTAACGCGAGATTCATATGTTGATTAAAAAAGTATAGTTTTCACAAACAGCGTTATTAATAAGTCCGTGTAGACATGTGACTACTGAAACACTACATTGAGTCGATAAAAATTCTCTTTCAATTTAGTGCTGCTGTTTGCAAGATTCTTTATTCAGACACAGTTACATGTTGCGCAGAAAATGTAAGAGTCTCAATGATAATTTCCGGTAGTGGAAGAGGACTATCTTACGAAATCCGGTGCTTTTATTCATATATATTTTTTTGGAGGAAGCATACTTTTTAATTGTTGAATGATCTTTGATTATTATCGGTAAAAGGTGCAAGGTAGCTTAAACATGCACCCAGAGTTCACTGATTGGATGTGGAGGTGTATACTCCGCTTGGTAATTTTGTGAACAATGTAATAGTGGTTTGCATACTTGATTTTTCTCAACCTTACAAAAGAGGAAATTTGACTTTCCCCTCCATACCCATATACATACTCACATTAGCATATGATAGTACTTTAAACAATTTGGCAGACCTGAAACAAATACGCTAGACTGCCAAAAAATAATAGTGATTTAATAAAAGACGTTATAATTTGAAATGAATGGTAGGAGAGGGGGATGTGAAATACACTAACCTAAACGAAAAACCGAAGATCAGGGTGTTCATTGCAACTGAAATTTTATAGCACTGCCTTTGATTAAAAAGCAAAATAAACTAGAATACATAATTAAAATATATAAATAAAAAGTAAAGATGTAATACTCCTATGGTCGTTTTCTTTTGCAGTAGGTACCGTATAATATAGCATCTTATCTGCTACGTGTATTGCTCAGGTCATTCGACGTTTTATGGCGCTCATCAGTAGCCATCCAACTTAACTGCTTAAGGCATTTCAAGGTGGGTGAGGGTGTTAGAGCGGTTCGCACCCCTTCCTCTATTTGCAAAAATACGACTCTGTCAGAGCAAAAATGTATATCTTGCTGAGTATAATTGCTAGAAGGAGAAAGAAGCAGGAAAGGGAGACTCATGTCCTGTTCAGCCTATTATATATGTTATGAGACTACGATTGTAAAATACACGCAATGAAGCATGACCGTACATGACTTTCTCACAAGGGGACCGGTGAATTTTAGCCCGACTCCAGATCCTCAACCAGGGCATAATCTCTACCCCACTGAGGCACCGAAGTCTGCCAGGTTCAGCAAGGTTTTGGCCAATTGGAGGCCGTAGACTCGGATACCGTCCCAAGCAATGAAGCCTATTAAGTTCTGAATTTTGTGTGTGGCATACCTACCAACAAATTAATATAACTTCTGCAGTTTTCAGTGACAGAATCAACGTTTACTTTTCATTTTGTCAAACGACGCTGACTGAGTTCACATAGGACAAAAATTCCCACTAGATCCTGAAGTCCAGGTCACACTACAGTGATATCGGATCGGATTACTGTCCGATTTTTGTCAGTTTTAGTTAAAATCTCCTACATCCACTGTCGGAAAGAACCAAAATTTGTCATCCCGTGTATAGTATTGTGGGTATGCAGAGGAACACGGAAATTAAATATAAATTACCGTACTTATTTCGTGACGTCACATTGACCAATACCTTTTTATCGGACTACGCGTATCCGATAAAAGCTGTCTGCGGATGTGACGTCACGGAACAATTGGTATAACTTAGAATTTCGTAGTCCTGTGATACAATCCATATATCCACACAGCTTGGAGCAAAATCCGATTCGATATTGCTGTAGTGCGACTTGCCCTTCACATGAGTGAGTTACGTCCTTGATCCAACTTGGTGTTTGCGTGTGAGCAGGTGGGTGGGGTGAGTGAAATTTTTAGTTCAGTGGGGAACATGGAGACGAAAGATTCCATCTGTTATTCCTAAATACGGGCAAAAGAATATTACCGTTGCTGTAGTCAAACATTGCAAGAGTGCGTTATACTGAGTCCACCTTAACCATGGAAGTACTACCTCGGAGGTAGTAGGCTACTTCCATGCCTTAACATAACATAACATAACATAACAAGTTTAAGGGCAAAGGAGGGTAAAAACCCCATAAGATGCCCTATAGAACAGACACAAACCAACACCTAATCCAAACAAAGACTAAACAAACCCAATACAATCAGATCCTGCCACTGTCACGGTAATACTTGTCAATGTTAATCTTGAAGCAGTTGACTGAAGTGGAATTAACAACCCACTCAGGGAGACTGTTCCACTCATTGACAACCCTATGAGAGAAACTGAACTTTCTGATGTCAAGTCTAGAGAAACATTTTACCAGCTTCTTATTATGGCCACGAACACGGGGATCAGCACAAATCTCTAAGTAGTTACAGTTAAACAGAGAATCATAACCAGAAAGGAACTTGAAAACCTGCAGCATATCCCCCCTAATCCTTCTTAACTCGAGAGAAGTAAATCCTAGACAATTGAGCCTATCTTGATAAGGGAGATTATGCACATTGTGAATAAGCCGTGTGGCCCTCCTCTGAACCTGCTCTAAAATAAACTTGTCCTTTTCATAAAAGGGTTCCATGCCTGCACAGCATAATCAATATGTGGCCTAACCAACTGCTTATAAAGATTTAGCTCAATATCTTTACTGAAATTGCTGAAATTCCTCTTGATTAAACCAAGCACCCTATTAGCCCTAGCAGCAGCTGCTGCGCACTGCCTAGAAGGCTTCAAATCGTTTGAAATGACAACACCCAAGTCTTTTTCAGAAGCCACATTACCTAGAACACTACCAGCCATGGTATACTTATGACCCAAATTCTTGGATCCAAAGTGAAGAACTTTGCATTTATCAGCATTAAATTATTATTTTAATTATAACATAATCATTGCTGGAACGTAAAAGAGCAATAGTACTTGTTTTAGGCATATTTTGTGTTTATCATTTTCCGTTTCCCAATTTGCCACCTGAAAGTATCTCGATGAACCGCGTGACTCTTTTCTGGTCACTGAAATAGGGTTACAAAGAAGTGCGATAAGTTTCTCGGTGAATTCACACTGAAAATAGAGGGCGCGACAGTAAACCGGGAACTGAAACCAGGGAGCTGACAGCTGAAACTGACCAAAATCAAGTTGCCATAATACCAGCATAGACTGAGTAATTCTTAAAACAAGAGGCCCAAAATCTAGGGTGTTTCACAAACCAAGAAGAACAAAATGAAAAGCAAACATCATCTTCTTTTATATCGTATATATATGGCGGTGGAAACATGACGGTATTATTGCTTCATGCAGCCAGAACAAAGCTACGTGTACTTAGTTTCTGTGAAGTTACAGCTCACCGCTTATTCACTATGCAGCTGATGCAACTTGCGAATGACGGCTCAGCATTCCAAGGGCGACGTAGCGAAAGGACATGGGGTTGGACGTTTGATCCAAATTAAAATGTGGGACAGTGAGTGTGTTTTCAGTCTTCATCGTTTTTATCAGAAAAAATCTCTTTGTAAATTCTCTGTATGAAATATTACAGTCCCCCCCCCCCCCCAACTGGTTGTCGCTGTAGTACCGGTACGAAAACAGGTGCTTTGAAAATATAAATTCCAGGGCGTATTCAAGTGGAAACACACTACAGAACCTGTTCAGTTATTCACTTAATATTCGATCTGACAATTTGTTAGGTAAAATATCTGCCCTGGTTGGTCATAAAGCCTATATAGCAAACCTCACTAAATATGAGCAATTTCCACAATTCGAGACAACTTTTTATCCCTCAGTTTTCTCAGGTGGTATTTGTGCCCAACAATTTTTAAGAGTGCACTTATATATTTTCTCCGGAATAAAATGCTAATTCTTGTGTGGTTAATGGTTGATCTAATTGAGGATCTGTTGACTGTCCAGGAAGTTTTCCGATCAAGCCTATATAGTTCGGATTGGCTGTGACGGATGGAGATTTGAGGGTACACCACCGATCTTGCCCTAATCGTCGCCCGAGACCTGAACACCAAATTCGAAAGAGAACGCTCATCTCGCTCGTTGGGATCAGGATCAACGTTTTACTACTGCCGATGTAACCACCGGACACATTTTCCAGGGAGGACATCATTCCCTGTTACACCGGCCTGGAAATGGATTTTCTTGTCTGGTACATACAAGTAGGCTATGGGTCCGATCAGGGAGCGACCATTGTCAATGGAAGCTCCATAATTCGATAAATCTTCGAGTGGCAGGGAACAGGCCCATGACTGCAGAAAACAGACCTTCAAAAGAAGCGTTTACTGCATCTATTCATCTAACTAGGCTATATATGTAAAGTCCTTTCATTACTGACCTCATTGTGAAATCGGAGGGATAGTAGGGTCAATCATGTGATATGAGGCACAGACGACTTCCAGACTGGAGGGACCGCGGCTCTGAAAGGGGGGGGGGGGGCAAATTCCTTCTTATATATATGGTAACACTGACGCTGGACACAGAAAAATAAACAGCTCGAGGGGCATAGTATCGAGTATTCCCCTTTTATATTGCGGATGACCTTGAGGGTCAGGTTGACAGTGGCCAGTCCTTTGAGATTCGATGAATTGTGTGGATGGTTCTACACTGATATGGTTTCGAATTATGTTAGGCCTAGCCTACTCCACCAGCCAAAGTACTATTTTTGATATAATAGCGGATTTGACCGCCGAAAAGTTGTATGCAGGTCCGGTCCCCACTTCTTGGAACCGTGGTATCATTCCCATATGGGCCCCATAGCAACAAACATATGGGGCCCATATACCTTTTGCACCCAAGACCCACATGGGACCCATATGGGCCAGCCCAGGAAACCCATATGACGCATATGGGATGGTACTGGGACCCATTTGGGCAATTGCCCCATATGGGCCCCAGTTCTATCCCATATGGGCATGAGGGCATACCGGGCTGGCCCATATGGCCCCATATGGGTCTTGGGTGCAAAATAATATGGGACCCATATGGTTTGACGTATATGGGGCCCACATGGGAATGCTACCTGGGAAATCGTGTAGACGTGTACTTACGGATACTAAGGTGTATAGACTGAAGTCAGGAATGGAATGGGGTAGGGGTGCGGTACCATACGAAAGCGGATACCCGGTAACTTCATACTAGAAATAGTAGGCCTACAATTTTTCTATCCTTCCACATCTCTTTCTTTTTGTCATCATAGTGAGAGGGGAAGGGTACGTGAGGGTGAGCATGTCTCTGATGGAATTCTGAAAATGATTTTTGCAATGGAAGAAAATATGATCTCTAATTGACTTCTGTATCAAATTGCATCAGAGCAAGGGTAGGCTACCGTACATAAATCCTCTTTTAATATTTTGTCCAATGGTAGGTGTATTCCTATCCCTAAAACCCACTCTCATTGTGATGATATAAGCGATCAGACGCTACACTTGTTGCATGGTCAACCCCCCCCCCCCCCCAGTCAGAAGATAAGGGGTAATCCCTTATCTCTCTCAAGTAATACGGGCACCGCGACCACAAAGTTCATCATATTTATTACTATTAGCCTATTGTTGAGGGGCTGGTATTTTATTGTCGTTACGCTGCGTGTACATTTAATGCCTCGTCCATTATATTTGATTCCTAGTAAGGACCAAAATCATACTACCAAGTAGTATCTCAGTGAATCGGGCACGGTTCAGTATCACGCCAATATAACTACGGTGGCCGATGGAAGACATTCACAAAATTGTATATTTTTTTTTTTATCCTAGTAGCCTTCGTGAGACTAACATTATAGGTTCGGAGAATTTCTTGACAGGACTCTTTTTCACGTCTACTTTGTCTGCTAGGTAACAACGACGTAATGGCTTTGTAGCACTTCCATGTTTTGCAGTCTCCTTTCCTGCGACAAATTTCAGGATTTTCTTTAATTTTGTCCTATTTTCCTGTTTAAAGTCACGTTTTTAATGTCCGAGTCATTTTCCAGTACCAAGTTGAGATATGACAACTTCCTCCAAAGTCCAAATGCACAAAATTTCTCCCCGAAGTTAGAAAATTGCATTTTGTATCCCTCCTATATTACTAATCTCCCAAGGCTTGGATTTTTTTACATTTCTCTCGGTTCTGTGACAACGAGAGAGCACGCGATGCACTGAGTGAGACTGTGAGAGTGCACCAACTCCCCGAAATTCACTTAGTGTTACAGTCATTTCAGTCTTCTTGCTCCCCTCCATTTGAGGACTGTCACAGTCTGATCTAGAAAATTAGATGCAACGCCACAGATCTTTTATGAAAAAGTATGGAACTATATGAAAATTTACATGAAACTGTGAGTCCTTCCTGGGTTGTCACCACACACCAATCGGGATGTCGTCATGTTTTACTATGCCGTCAAGGACTGTGCAAGGAGTAGGTCTTGTACACAGTCATGTCTTCTTCCTGAGATGTCACCTCGGAATTCAGATCAAAGAAATACTAAGTTAGAATTACTGGCCGAGCCATGATTTTTGACACGCCGGAACGGCCGGGGGATGTTTTACTAGTATCAAAGCGGACATGGGCGCAAATCCCGGGGGGGGGGGGGGGGAGGGGGACCTTCACCTCCTAAAGTGAAAAAGTGGGGGGCCAAATCGTAATTTGCCCCCCCCCCCAAAAAAAAAAATTGAGTAGACCTAAAAATATGGTCACCTTTTTTGTTTTTTTTTTTTTTCATTCGAAAACAGTTTTTCTGAAGCTGTGGAAACGCCAGAACACAAAAGCTTCCGGGGGCTTCGCCCCCTGGACCCCCACAGGGGCTTTGCCCCTGGATTCCACCAGGAGCCCTTTGGGGCTTCACGCTTCGCGCTCGCGGTGCCCGCCAAGCATGCACAGTTTAGTACTCATGGGCACATCATAAGCATTTTCGTCCCCCCACTCTCAAACAGAGATTTGCGCCCCTGTAAGCGAAGCGCCACCGTAGCTGCATGGCGTGGAGCGAACCGTAAGAAAATTTTGGCCCCACAATTTTCTTCTGATTTATCTTCAAAGTGACTTTGAACATAATATTTTGCCTATTGAAGATACGCCTAAAACAAAGCAGTAACTTGAAGTTATTTTCACATTTTTAGGAGAAGAAATGTTGCAACTTGCATTAGTTGCATGCAAAATCATGATATGAACAGGATTATACCACTATAGAGAGCCGCCACACAACTTTGTCGGGCGACCGCATTTTTGCAGGGATTGTTCCCTCTAGTCCACCGTACAGAAAAGTCAAGAAAGATGTAGAATACAGCATGATACGTAACAAGTTCATTTTAAGCTAAGGTCAACACGATCATACATATTTACACCTTATAGCTACGTGTAGTAACCTTGCACCAATCACAAAAGGCCAGATTGCTTGCTTTCGACCAATCAAGGAATAACACGCTCCTTCAGTGACAACTAAAAGCCCCCATGTGCATATGATTACTACACATTTTGTTCAATACACACGTACCAATGAGAACACATCCAGAATCGCTTCTTGTGAATTAAAAGGATTGGAAAATACTCAAGAATAGCTTGTTATACACACTAATTTGGCCTTGCTTTCGTAAATCGTGAGTGGTATGTATATGTTTTGATATTGTTTTGGACGAAGAAAATGTACCGTCTCGCCTTTTTTCATTTTACCGGTGTTTTATCCTAACGATGTTATTGCACACTAAAAGGCTGTCCTAACCTTACATTCACCAGTCACATGTAGCCCAGGCCTAGTATCATGTAGGCTACGTAACCTGTGTATGTTACCCTACTGGAATCACAGCATTTACAATGTTAGTCCGCCCAGGCCAGTAAGTGTGTAGTTTTGGGCATAACTGAAATAGGCTTAGTACCGTACCTGTAACACCTAGGCTAGGCCTAGCTAGGGCCTAGACTAGGTTATAGGCCTAAGTTAGGCCTAACATTACCAATTTTCAGTCATTCAATTTAACCAATGAGTAACTCAGTTGCAACGCTGTCAGAAATAACTCCACTTTGAAGAAAAATCCTTGTAAGCATTACTGTATATGAACCATGTTTTCATCGTTGCTGTGTACTGGGCTTATCATGAGTCAATCACCTAAAAATGTTTGTTTCCACAAAAATATGAAAACATCTACAAAAATCGATAAAATTTGAAAGTAATATTTTGTGCTATATTTTGGTGTTGTTTGGAGTGATTAATTTGTAGAAAATGAATCTTGAAATGTAGGAGGCAGTGCAAGTAGCAATGCTTATGAAGTAATCATGAGTCGATCACTTCATAAAACAAATAAAATCCTACAAATCACTATTTTTATGGTCAGATTTTGACATAATGGTACAAAACAATCTCCTTTCAATCAGAATTCCTACTTAAAACTTCATAAAAGACATTCTCATCATCATTTTTACTAATTTTTTGCAAATTTCTGGTTCATACTTTTGCTGAAACTTGAAAGTCTGGCCATGACTAACATTTTTGCTTTAAAAATCAATGATGAAAAAAAAATTGATGTTGATGTTTTGATGTTGTTTGAAGAATTTGCATTACAAGTTATTCTAGTATCGCAATCACATTGCACCTACTCGCTTCAAAGGCGTTTAGAAGACAGTGATCGACTCATGATAGTGATCGACTCATGATAACTTACTATACTTATTGTGCTTTTGGTTGTTGAAATCAGTAGGCTGAGCCGAAGCCCTAAACTAAACTGTGGTCATGTGCAAACAATTCCTCTTGCTGAAATTAAATAGGCTTAGCCTAGGCTAGTCTAGGCTAGTCACAAATGTTATGTGTGACTACATGTGAGAATGCTGGGAGGGGTGAAGGTGGTGGAAAATGTTAGCTAACAATATATAGATCATTGGTTTACCAGTCCTGGTATTTGAAAGCAAATAACAATAAAGAAACAACATTTATCCAGAGAAAATTATCTTTAAAAATCTTTTAAAAGAGCTTTTACCACTAATAGGTTTTAGACGCGTTCAAAACCTGTTTTTGACAGCCGTTTTAAACCGTGGTTAAAACCATGGTTTAAACCACCAGTGTCCAAAACCTGCTAACCCTGGTTTAAGCTGGTCTCAGCTGTACACATTTTAGGACAAGAAGACTGTTGGAATGCCAGGTCATCGGCATTTTTCACTAGGGAGCTCATCAAGTGTGTTTTGCATTTATTTTGGAGGTTTACCATGTATTATTTTGCTTGCCCAACAGACAAAGAAGAAACACAATGAAGAGACAAATTCTATATGCTATATTGTTCGGCACATTAATTGCCATGTTGGCAGTGCATAATGTGAGAGCTGATGAGGAGGATGAGGAGGAGGAAGAATCAGAAAAGAAAGATGATGTTGGAACTGTAATTGGAATTGACTTGGGCACCACATACTCATGGTGAGTGTTTAGTCATTGACCTCAATGAGGTGGTTTTGATGCTTGGCTCCAGAAGTAAAATTAGAAGTATTTGTAATTCATTCTTGCATGTGATGTGGGTGTATTAGGTAGTCTCACTGAGTCAGTGAGCAACTAAAACGGCCTTGCAATTTGAAGGAAAGATTCATGTCATAACTATAACGACATGCATGTTTTCTTCTAGTTCACTTTTTGTTAGGATGGGAAATAGGACAACTCCACCTGCTTGTATCCTGAAAACTACACATGTATCAGATTTCAATGCAAATGTCACGGCAATGCTTAGAATAAGAACCACTCAAAGATATCGAACTTGGGTGTGTCCTTCAAACCCTTCTTTAAACTTGTTGCTTCTTGATGATGTTAACCAATTAACAGAATGGGACTAAAAGACTCAACAGACCATGCAATAGCCTGAGTGTGTGGTCTACAGTAGTTGATAGAACAACCTGTCCCTCACTCAGAAGGTCCGGGGTTTGTTACCTATGCTCCACAATTGGACAAAAGAATCTTGGGGCAGGGGCCTGTACATTCGAACCAGAAGGCAATATAGTAAGTTGAGGGCATGAAAGAGCCTAATCTAACCCAACCTTGCTGTAACTCAAATTTGCAAGTGGGTTAATGACCTGTGACAGTATTTCAGGTTTTGTCTTTCATGAATTTTCTTTATTACTTGTATTTCAGTGTGGGAGTCTTCAAAGGAGGACGAGTAGAAATAATTGCAAATGACCAAGGTAACCGAATTACACCATCTTATGTGGCTTTCACTGCTGAAGGAGAACGTCTTATTGGTGATGCTGCCAAGAACCAGTTGACTAGTAATCCTGCTAATACTGTCTTTGATGCCAAACGTCTGATTGGGCGAAATTGGGATGATCCAGCAGTCCAAAAGGACATTAAGTACCTTCCCTTTAAGGTAGGTGTGAGATTTTTCTCGGAATAACTAACAGAGCAATGAGAGCAGTCCATTTAATGTCCCACCTGGACATTTTGTCATCGATGAAAAAAACATTTAACCATTCAAAAGAAAGGTTAAGCGCATGAAGTTAGAAGTGAAGGTTTAAAGGAGTAGTTCAGTGTCAATGTCATAGGGTCTAAATTTGAAGAAATTTTTTTTATCATATGCCATTCAAACTCCACCCACCTGTAGCTTGTTCATTTTATAAGATATCCTTGTTTAAAGATAGGTTTCCTTTGTGAAAAGCAGACTCCCAGTTGCTTGAAGGTTGCAAATGTCATCTAATACCAGAACATTATTTCCAAAATGATACATTGTTCTTTAAAATTGGAGAAATTGACCTTGATACTCCACTTCAGTGAAACATTGAATATCGTGGGTTTTGAGGTCGAGCTGAAAATTTTGTGAGCAAAGTATGCAGCTTTTAAAGTGTCTGCCAAGAAGAAAAAGATGCCCAACCCATTATGCTCCTTCTGACTTCGCCTATAGCTACTATGGGACTACTGCAGAGTGATCACTGGCGATGAAATCCTCGACTGGTGACATCACAGATTTCCCACAATACATAGGTTACTGTGGTTTAAATGCAACATGCTGTTCATGCTGTTGAGATGTAATATTCAAAGAGAAGGAAATAGAAGCATCTTGATCTTTTTTAAGCTCTTTAAAATTAAGAATCTGTATATATTCTCGCTTTAGGTGATCAAGAAGAATGACAAACCTCATGTGGAAGTGGATGTTAAGGGTAAAAGACAGGTGTTTGCTGCTGAAGAAATCAGTGCCATGGTACTCACTAAAATGAAGGTAAGTAGTATCAGTTGCGATTCAATTAAAGGGGAAAGTTTTGGGCGAAAATCTAATTTCACATGTGATAGAAGGACCAAATCTACACTGTGTGGTGAGTTTCCATTCAAAGTGGACCTGTATTTCTTAAGATATCAGCAAATGAAGTTACTAAATTTGTGTTCCAAAGTGAGCTTGATGGCAGCAGAGATTGTATCACTTCCTCACATTGGCAAGGAATACTTTTTTCCCTTTGGTTTTCACTGTTGTGTTGACCTTGGCCTTAAATGGAATAGGACCTCCCCATGGGGATTGCAAAATTTGAAAAGTTCTCATGCCACTTATGCAATCACATTTGATAATATGGGACTGTTGAGGAGAAAAGACTGTCCATTAAAGTGAGGATATCATGTCTTATGTGCTTGCTTCAAGTTCTCTGTTTGCTGAAAGTTTGATAAGTTTTACTTGCTCCTATCTTGAGAACCACACATCAGATTTCAATGCAAATTTCACCAAAATAGGTTTTCTAGTACCCCACAAACATATCAAAACTTGATATGACCATAAACCCTTCTATTAAGGCAGGAACCCAACAATTTTATTTGCATTGCATTGGCAAGGGGTTAGGTGAGGGGAGAAAATGGGGATGACTGGAGCCGGGAGAATAGAAGCTGGGATAGGGTTTCTATTTCATTTGTATTTGAAAGGGATTAGGGCAAGAAATAGAGGATGCAGAAGAGGGGGGAGGGGAGCAGGGGTTGGGTTACTAGTAAAGTTTGTCCTCTCTTGGTGTTGTACATTCCGTGGAAAAGGTTGGAATATAAGTATATTGCAATCCACTGATTTAATAATTCGTTACATTTCAGGAAACTGCAGAGGCTTATCTTGGTCATCCCGTTACCCATGCTGTGGTCACTGTACCAGCATACTTCAATGATGCCCAAAGACAAGCAACCAAGGATGCAGGTGTCATTGCTGGCCTCAATGTGATGAGGATTATAAATGAACCGTAAGTACAATTATAATTTAGGTTAACAAGAAGGTCATATCTTTCGCATTGTTGAGCAGTGTGTCTGCCAGAGTGGGAAAGGGGAAAATTGTCTTCCTGCCTTTTTTTTCCATAAAGATTAGAAAATCTTGGTTTCTTACTTAAAAAGAGGACCCTTTTGCACCAACGTTTGAACTTAAACAAATAAATGGCCTTTAAAACCCTTCAAATTGCACCTTACAAGGGTCTTACCGCAAGTTTTCATCCCCTGAGCCCACATCTCATCACGTCAGCCCAGAACCTCAACAATTTGGACATGGGGTTTGGCATGAACAGGTTCCCTCCCGACCCTTTTGCTTGTAATGAGGGCTTGATTTTCGTGGTTATCTGGTTGTTTAAGATATCTTAAATTCCACTGGGACAACCAAAATTTAATACTGGGTTGCCTGATTTTTCTTAGTGATAGTTTAAAAGTAGCCTGCTTTTTAGCTGATTGAAGAATATGTACTGCTGACTGGTTATCTTTTTCAACTTTTCCCATCATACAATATTTCAGACTGCAGTGTTTTGTCTCTTGAACATCACATCTTTTTATTCTTTTAAGACCAATATTACTTAAAGACACTAGACTAATGTTCTCAACATATACACAAGTTGGGTATGATGGTTTGACCTTGTCCTCTTGCAGAATAAGAGTAAAGGGGAATGAGGGAAGGGGAGAAAGTCCGCATGGGGTGGTTATGCTCATGATTCAGGATATTACCCATGCTTGGCATTTACCAATATTTAGCATCTTTACTAAAAAAGACATTTCTATGGTTTCCTTTCAGGACTGCTGCTGCTATTGCTTATGGTATGGATAAGAAGGAAGGAGAACGTAACATCTTGGTGTTTGACCTTGGTGGTGGAACTTTCGACGTGTCCCTTTTGACCATTGATAATGGTGTCTTTGAAGTCGTCGCAACCAATGGTGACACACATCTTGGTGAGTAATTTTAGTACATTTAAATTAGTTTTTGATTGGGTTAAAAGCATATTTGCCAAACCTTGTAAATACCAAAATTAGAAATGGCCTGGTTAAAAAATTGGCTTTCAGTTGCAACTTTTAGTTCTCAAGTTCGCTTGAGACTGGCAATTTCACAAGTGTACTTTATAATCCCCCGGAAAAATCCCCACTCCTATCCAGTCTGGAGACTCACCCATCAGATTTCAATGAACTGTTTAAACAGTTTAAAACTGTTGCAACTGAAATAATTAGGTAGTATTAAAAATTGTGGTTACAGTTACCATTCATATTTGTGAACTGTACACAATCAGTGCCTGTATAAAATGTCATTGCCGACATATTTACCAGGAATATGTTGGGGAGCAACTATTTTTGAGGGGTTGTGGCCATCTTCACTAAAGCCTCCTTTGAAGAACCCTGGTTGCTATCATAATTTTAATTGTCTCCAATTGTGTATGCTAAATTTCTTTTTAATTTTCTGTTCTTTTTACAGGCGGTGAAGATTTTGATCAGAGGGTCATGGAACACTTCTTGAAACTGTACAAGAAGAAGACTGGTAAAGATGTCCGCAAGGATAACAGGGCTGTCCAAAAACTCCGTCGTGAGGTAGAGAAGGCCAAACGTGCACTCAGTAACCAACATCAGGCCCGTGTGGAAATTGAATCGTTCTATGACGGTGAAGACTTCTCAGAAACTTTAACCCGTGCCAAGTTTGAAGAACTTAACATGGTAAGCAGTGCAACAGAGATACCCCCAGAACTTTCTTCATTTTTGAAGGGTGGGTGGTCTGCAGTTAAATGTTCTACATTTGAAGTTCTGTTTTGATGTTTGATGCAAAAAATTTGTTTGTATCCATGAATGTCATAATGTGAAAATGGTGGTGGTGACAGAAAGTCAAAATGGGGCAGACAAACTAAGGGCAAAGGATAATGTGTGTGTGTATTGTACTTTCTTCAGTTAACCCAACTCCAACTTACATAATTAGTTGGGGTAAGAAGGGGGGGGGGGGGCTCACCATAGCCCTTCCACTGTTGAAAAAGTCATGTAAGTGTCATTTACAAGCTGTAGGATTTGAAAATACCATGAGAAGTACAGGTGATGCAAACAATGTCAAGTTTTATGGGCTGTGTTAAATAGTTTATGGTATGATCTTAAAAATTGTATGCATGAATTTCATTTGTGGCAGAGGTTTGTAGAATATGCCCATGGTATTGCCTGCCTGTTGTATGCAGCAACTAAAGGGAAGGACTTGCACCATATACAATATCAAGCTTGAACGTGAACTAAAATTGGACAACGTTCTGTTTCAATCAAGTTGACATTAAAGCACATTTCTGTTTGCATGTCCTGATCTCTCATCAGACCAACTAACAAATTCATTTGTTGACAGAGGGTACCAATTTTGTTTTTTCCTGCATTTTCTCCAACAGGAACTTTTCAGATCGACGTTGACACCAGTGAAGCAGGTCATCAAGGATGCTGATATGGAGAAGAGCGAAATTCATGAGATTGTACTTGTTGGAGGTTCTACCCGTATCCCAAAGATCCAACAATTGGTGAAGCAACATTTTGATGAAAAGGAACCATCCCGTGGTATCAACCCTGACGAGGCTGTTGCTTATGGTGCTGCTGTCCAAGGAGGTGTACTTAGTGGTGAAGCTGAGACCAGTAAGTGTTCCTTCAATGTTGTAGATTCTACAGTTTTGTATTTTGAGTTTGTTCTTTTGCACAATGGTTAAGTGGGATGGTGTTCTGGCTAGATAATAATACGCAGGGAATTGCTTGCAGCATAATTTTGCTGCCCATATCAGTCAGCTGCTCTGGGACCATGTAAAGTGTGAAAAATCTTGCACGAAATCGTGTGACAAAATGGGGTGGGTTTGGTGCTTTGATTTCATTTTTAGCTCAAACCAGCTCAAAGAGCAATTTTGTTCCACCCCTCTATTTCTACCATTCTCACAAATTCAGTGTTTCCCATTGAACTGAACTCCCTTTAAAAACTGTCTGGGTGCAAATTGTCAATCATGTGAGGTTGATTAGGTTAGTATAAACAGATGTTGTTTGATGAGAACAGTAGTTTTATTGTGAGTGCATGCAGGGGCTTTGTAGACATACTCAACTTCAGGGGGATGAATTAAGGGTAGAGAGTCACCTTACACTGTTTCTAAACTAGACTTGCTTGAGGTAAGGATGAAGAGGGTCAATTTTGTTCCTTATGTTCGGAGAGGAAGCTCTTTCTTACTGTGTTATCATAGCTCATTAAACTTGCTTTCTTCCTTGCTAACTAGACTTCCTGATTTCTAAAAATAGAAAGCAAGGCAACGTAGGCTTCTCACTTTAGGGCTACACCTAAGAGAAAGGTAATCATTCTAAAGTTCCTTGTCATTTTACCTGAGAGAAATTAAAACATTCTAAATTGTGGGTACATCTGTTGAAGAAATAATAGCCATGTATGTACAGTCCCTGTACCCATTGCATGGGGATTGGTTTTCTTGGCACTGGAAGTCATCACTGTGCACTAATTCCAACAGGTTTGAGCCATCAGCATTGATGGTACTCTAGTGAAGTGATAATTGCTGCTAGTTCTTTTACCATTTTCAACTAGATACTTTTCTGAATTCTGCACACGTTCTTCTTAATCTAATACAATAGAAACTTTAAATCGAGTCAAAATTTTTGCTTTCTTTGATCTCTTTTCCTAAAGTCTAAGACACATTCCAGGATCCATTGCCCTCGTCCAGAATTTTTCCAGGGCATAAAACGTTTTTCTCATCATTTTGGGTTTTTTCAGTGTGATACTGGAACTGTTGTAATGCTGCAAATATAATTTGAAAAGTAATTATAACAAAATTTTGTTTTTTCCCCTTGCAGGTGATCTTGTTCTTTTGGATGTTAACCCTCTGACCCTTGGAATTGAAACTGTTGGTGGAGTAATGACCAAGCTGATTGCCCGTAACACAGTCGTACCAACAAAGAAATCACAGATCTTCTCCACAGCTGCTGATAACCAACCGACTGTCACTATCCAAGTTTTTGAAGGTGAGTAGATCCTTTGAAAGAAGGGTCAGAGGTTGCAAGAACTGGAAAGGGCATGGCCAAATGTCTTTAGCAGTGCACCAAAGCCAAACAAGAATTCTGGGCCAGAAATTACCATTTCCCAGCTAGAAATTCTGTTGACATGATTTTATCTTCAAAGTTAGTCAGATTTCCACCTACCTACCCATATTTCTGTCCAAATGTCAGCAATTTTTTACCTAAGCCAAAACCTGGAACCCAGATGAAAATGAAAACATAGAAGTGGGGAATAAATTGTTATGGTGTTAGAATTTTTCAGTTAGTTTTTCCATATTGCAAAAGGCCCAATTGACTGACTATGATCTAGAGCATATGGTGATTTTAAGATGAAGATCACTTGCATTTATGACTGTTTTGTAGGGTTGGGCAGTATCGTGGAAATATTGGTACCGGAATTGTAAAATACACAGAACAGGTAATGAGGTGGTAACAGTTTCTTTGTCAGCGAATATAATTGAGTAACTGTAATTTTTGTCAAGTACCAGTATTTTCTCAAGAATCATCATTAGTAACACACCAGTATAAGTAAGGTTTCACGGTATACCGGTATTTCCGTAAGTACCGGTACGTACCGGTACGGTATGGTACCACCAACCTTAAGGTACCGAAGTATCGTGGAGACTCGGTACTCAACTGTAAGGTGAAAATCTTTTCTCAAAATTATAGCATTTAAATTAGAATGATACTAAAATGTAACAAACGTCCATTTGATAAATGCCCCGTATCTCTAAACATTATAATATCAACAGGGAATAGTCACTTGATAATCATTTCGCACCATTTCAGTCACAAATCCCCCCTAAGAATTTCGGAAATTGCCGTTTAACGTTACTTTCGCAGAACTAGCACTATCCACACTAAAAAGGAACTTGCTTTCTATCGACATTCTGCGCAATCTCAGAACGATCCCTGCCAGCGCTAGCTTCGTCCGCGCCTAGTATTTTAGACGGACACGATTAGTCAACTTTGCGGTGAAAATCTTTTCTCAAAAATAAAGCATTGAATTTGAATGATACTTGAATGAAACAAAAACCGATTTGATAAGTGCGCCGTGTCTCAAAGGATTGCAATACAAACAGGGAACATTCACTTGATAATCGTTTTGCGCTATTTCAGTCACAAATCCCCCTACAAATTTCGGAAAGTGCTGTTTAACGTTACTTTTGCAGAACTAGTACCTTCCACACTAACAGGGCCCTTGCTTTCTTTTGACATTCTGCGCAACCCCCGAACGATCGCTGCTCATCAGCAAATGCTTTCACATGGTGTATTGCGAATAGATACCGTGCGTTGATTGATAAAATTAACTTTGATTACGATAGCACACAACATTATACAAGTGTGAAACTCGTTGTAAGCAGACAAAGAATCATAGCATTGCAAGCTCTGACATGAACGTTGCATCGACGATTTCTGATTTTAGCACAGTGATTCAGTGGGACCGTTCCATAACGTCCAATGTCTATGTCTGTGGGAGAAAAACTTTCGTACGAACGCAACGAACGTTCTTTCAGAAATTACTGTAACACAGTGAAGCAATGGGACGGAACACACAGTAAATCCCGCTTAAATCATTGGCTCGCGTGTTCAGTTCAACTGATCAACTCACTTGCTTTGTTGTATTGCTCTACGTACTGAAGAACAGTATAGTGTTATTGTACAACAGATTGCTGAGCGATGCATTTGTAAATTCAATCTTGAAGCACTTTGATTTAGTTTTCATAGCGATAACTCGGCGGGAAGAAAGCTTGATGAATCAGTCTTTATGGAAATATTTTTGTAAAGTTCTACTTAATAACTTTTGGTTATACTTTAGGAGGGGGGTTCTTATTATTTGCAGAAATTATTTTTGCAATCTTCTTTACAATCCTGAGTGCTCTTGTCATCTTGTGGGGTCTAGCTCCGGTGCGGACGTGCGGCACTGATTTATTGTGTGTCCCGAAATTATCGGACGCTAAATTTGCAGAGAGGTTATTTCTTTTTTTGTTTACCGATTTGTTAAGTGTGGGGTCACTAAATGTTATAAAAAATACTGAAACGGGAGGCAGGGATTATCAGAAGACTTCACTTATGTCAATGCATGGTATTTTTACGGATATTTTGCATGTGATAAAAATCCTACTTTTTTACTCTTCTGGTACCGGTACTACGGTAATACCGGTACCATTTGTATAAGTTAGTGTAAAATCATTAAATATTTTATTATCTTTTTTTTAAATCAGGTGAAAGACCTATGACCAAGGACAACCATTTATTGGGTAAATTTGATTTAAATGGCATCCCACCAGCACCAAGAGGAGTACCACAGATTGAGGTCACCTTTGAAATTGATGTCAATGGCATTCTCAGAGTATCTGCTGAAGACAAAGGTACAGGAAACAAAGAAAAAATTACAATCACAAATGACCAAAACAGATTAACACCAGAGGACATTGAAAAAATGGTAGCAGATGCAGAGAAATTTGCAGAAGAAGATAAGTTAGTAAAAGAAAAAGTAGAAGCTAGGAATGATCTAGAGGGCTTTGCATATTCTCTAAAGAATCAAATTAAAGATGAAGAAAAACTGGGGGGCAAACTCTCAGAGGAAGAAAAGGAAACGATAGAAAAAGCAGTCGATGAGCAGATCGAGTGGCTCGACGCAAATCAAGATGCTGATAAAGAAGATTTTGAAGAACATAAAAAAGAATTAGAAGGAATTGTACAACCAATTATTAGTAAATTATATGAAGGGGCCGAGGGAGCCGGTGGTGAAGCACCTGGTGAAGAGTATGATGAGGATCACGACGAGCTTTGAGGATAATTAATTGGGACTGTAAAATATACAGACCATAAAGACTCAACGAGCAGATGGTAGCCAGGATATTTCAGGCGTTTGGAACAAAAGTAAATTTCTAACAGATTGGACATTTGCAATACCAATTCTGTTTGTTCCTTGCAAAAATCCTGAATGGCATGAAATTTGTTAGAAAATCAGGAATGGAGTCTTCTTTCAGGGAGGTGACAGTGTCCGTCCTGAAGTGGGTTAACAATCTAATGGGGAGAGGAAGAAATTAGTAGTTGTGATACAAGGTATTGATTAGTTGCCTTTTACTATCAATACAGGTTGTAATCTTTGTCTTTGTAATGTGGGAAAGACTTGTGGTTAGTTTTCTATATGTCTGATTTTCAAATCAATGAAATGACAAAGAGATGGGGTAGGGGGTCATGCAACGATCATTTGGGGTAGTACAGTTTTGTGGTAGATAGGTGGTAAATTAAGCAAAGAGTATCCGTCTTTCCACTTCACAAAGCCTTTTTCATCTGTTTGATTTATGTAATTACTTAATCCATTTGTAGAGAAACTACATTTTGTTTGCCCAATTGCACAAATTTTTGTCAAGATATCTTGCTCCAAAGTTTCCTTCAGTAGTACTTTCTGAGCAGTATACATTTAATTGCCAACGGCCATATTACACAGTTTTTTGAAGTAAGATTATCACGGCAAAAATTGAACAGTTTGCAATTATCTGGAAAGGGGATATAAGCCTAGCTATCAGAATGAGCATGTCCAGTTTAACCTCCCTGAAAGACTTGGCAAAGATATTAAATGCCTTTTTGCAACCCATTAATTGTTGTTGAATTGTTCCATTATTTCTAGGACTCGAGGGCATTTTGTCTATGTGTATGTTTTCATAAATTTGGACGTGTTCATTCTGTGCATGTCAGTTGCTATTTTGCGACTGGGTACAAAACTTCGAAGTAAAATGTTGCATTGATATGGTGTAATATTAACTTGTGATTGTTCCTCAACGATTGGTTTAGTTACCAATCACGTTTCTGTTTGTCTAAATTTGGTCTTTTTTTTTGGCTGAGTGATCTATATGTAAAAAATAAATTTGGTATATAGTAAGTTATGCAGGTTTGTGTGTTTTTACACTGAAAAGAGTATTCCATTTGAGCTGTGGGTTACTTGCTCAAAATAAATATTTTTTGGAAAAGATATCAATGTGTACCTATTTGTCTTTTTGAGTTTTGACTGCAAAGGAAAATCTTCATTGGTGTGGAAGACACAATTTATCATCTTCCCTGCCCTATTTTATAAACCATTGACCCTTTTCCAAATAGTAATTACAAAGGATTGTGGGATAGGTTTTAGGTCTGCATAATTTTTGTCAATGACATTTTATTGTAGGAAAAAATAATGCATGCCAACATTCTATCCCACAATACTTTGTAACAGCTATTTGGAAAAGTGTCTATTGACAATGCCCTACTGAGACCAGCAAAAGGAACTATGACTAGCAGACCCTCCCTGAGTAGCTAAACAAAATGTACTCTGGTGCAATCAAACATAATTAGGCAAACAAAAAATGAACCATGATGTTGCAAAAGGTAAAAGCTTTTCTTTCAACTGGTAATCACTCCCAAAGAGGGTAGGCATTGTGGGAAATAGGGGGTGAGGAGGAATGCACCATTGCACCAGGGATGGCACAGATGAAGTGAAATTTTGAATTTTTTGGCTTCCAAGTTAAAATATGTGAAAATGTCTGCACTTTCATTTGGGGTTCTCTTGGGAGTTTGCTTTCATGAAAGCAAAATCAAGCCAATCCTCAAGACCAGGCATTGGAATTTAAAGGTAGGCTAGGTGTCCTGTCTTGTATACTAAAACTGCCCAGGGCATGGGGCCATGGCCCATATGGGTTAGGTCCTTCATTCCAGAGTTTCATTCCTTCCAACAGATCAATTCCTGTTCACTCCCAACTACACCCCATGTCCCCTCCTCCACAGAGTACCTTTGGTGACTGCCTCGGCTCTACACACTGGTATTGTGCCAGATGTCCAAAATTGGTGGGGAACAGACCAAGGGCAAAGGAAAATATTGGGGGGGGGGGGGAATGAGAACACATGAGGGTGGGTCCAACAACAAAACCCTGCTGGGGGTTCAGGGGGCTAGCCCTCAAACCTTTTTAAGGTTTTAGTTTCTCTGGGAGTTTACAGAGAGGAATGATTTGTATTTTTACATAGTTAGGGGTATATCTGATGATCACAGGGTCCAATATTCTCCATTGCTGTTTTATATCAAGGCTGACCATGGTACAAGGTTCATTATGCCCCCCAAGGTAGGGTTCACTGTTTGGCTTAGATTAGGGATGACCATTGTACCATGGGAACATTGTATCCTGGGAAAAGTAGCCTACCCTAGGAACATTGAACATCTGGATCATTGACAAAGCCCATAGTATCACTAGCAATGAGTTAACTTTGGATACAGAGCTACTAAACTTCTATGATGACTAAACAAATGAACTTTGAAAATAATAAGGGACATCACATTTGCTTGGAACAACTTATTATATTTTGTCATAAAGATAATACACTTCTTGAAACTCAAATCAATGGATATATGATTTAAAACTGTGTTCTCTTGGCCAGGCCATAGCCAAGATTTGAAACTGCTGAATTGCCACTGTACTCAATGCTTAACATAAAGCCAGTGCATGAGCCACAACATAAAAGCCAGTGAGGGGCTGTGAGGTTGGTCAAGTGTTGTCCTTCAGTGGACGCTTCTTTCAGAAGCAGTTTGGTTTCATCGAAGGGCCCTTTGCCAGAGGGTCAGGAGGACTTTGAAAAAGTGAGAAAAATAAATGCAACACATGATTCTCATATAAAAAGGATATTTAGTCTGCGAGACTAATTCAAATTTGGTTGACTGCATTTTCCCTTTATGTCTAAGGAGTATTGTATTCTCCATTAGAAGTCCATCAAGACCTGTGCAATACATTGCAATGTGGCAGACTTTTGAAATGTTTATGTATGAATCCATTCAAAAAACACTTTCCTTCCCATTAGGGTACAGCTTACATAACCAGCCACAGCGTGAGTCACTTAATGTTTCCAGAGTTCATTTTTCCCAAGGTAAAATGTCACTTAATATGGCATAATATCATTTTAGCTTAAGGCTTAAACGTACTTGTTGTAAGATTGATGTACCCATAGCCATGGGTAGCTTTTCATTTAAAGTTTGTTGTGAATTGAGTAACCTTTAACTATGAAATCAGTATTGGATCCTTCTCCATTATACTTCACTCTGAGATTACATAATCAGACAAGATTCGGTGCATGGTCAGGATCAAAGAGAGTTGGTGCAAATTGCAAGTGCTCTGATTCTTATTGAGAACCTATACCATCATTGCCGCATGCAAGTACAGGTCTACTCAGACAGACCGGAAATGAACAGAAGGGGTGAAATATAACTTAATGAGTGAATAAATTGCCTTCACTTTTAGACGACCAAAAAACCTGCAAAAAAGTGTTCCTGTAATTTCCCTGAAACAAATTTTCATGACTTTTACAGGAATTTACCCAGGATCAAAAAAAAGAAAGAAAAGAATTTACGACCTTCCTCTTGACATTTTACATAAAATACGAGTTGAAGACAATAATAACTTTTGGTATAACAAGTGAGAACCCACTTTAAAGTTTCAAGCGAGCATGAAACAAGATCACTTTGTGAAAACTTCCTTGACTTCCAACAAGTTATCTGAATTTCAAGACTTTTTCAAATCTTGAGGTAATTTGCAAAGTTATCATTGCCATGAATATTAAAGAGGAAAGATCAAAATGGGTAAGATCAATGGAAGTAGTACATAAAACAGACAATTCTGTCAAAAATTGATGCAATTATGAAATGGTCAGTATAAATTCATCTGCTTAGGATGAGAAAATAAAGTTACCAACCACTCCAGATCAACCAATCAAGGATTTGTATGCACAACAGTCACGTAGCCAGCATTGTGTCATGGGGGGGGGTTTGGTGTCATGGGGGGGGGGGGAGGGTTTTGGGAAACAAAATGAGGGAAAAGTCTAAAGGTAGAGAGAAAAAAACCTCTATCTTGGTTGTCTTTTGCATTGCAAGGTTGGGTCATGGGGGGTTCTGATGCTTCGAAGACTCTGAGCATAATGTTCATTTGAAACTTTCAAAGTAAAAGTTTCTTCAGCTAAACATGGTCTATCTTGGTTTTGAGTACAGTGGTGGAGTTGGAGACTGTAGTTGTTAAGAGGCCTTCACATCCATTTAATGTTTCACAATTTATATCCTGTTTGGGTATGATTCAGCATTATCATCACTTTTTGCCAGACTTCGCAACTGTTCTAAGCCTATAGCATCATCTGCTAGAGAAAGGTGTTTAGGTGGGATTGGGCACGTGAGCGTGTAGCAACATTTGAAGTATGTAAGCACAGTCTAACAAGTAAGAACCTGGTACACTATGATCAAAAACAAAAATAAAGGTTGAAGAGACCAATTCCCATGATGTTGACTGGTTATCACATAATGGGTAGGCAGTCCATTAAAGCCCAGAGTGAAGGCAAGCAAGGAGTGGGACCTTTTGGTTTTCAGTCTACTGAGTGAGTGCAGTAGTGATCAAACTATGTAAGTGTGGGAATCTGCAAGCCAAGAAGGAAAATAGACACTAGAAAACAGAAGTGATTGAGGAGAAAACAGCTGCAGATAAAGAACATTCATAGTTATGCCCAAGAATTTGTTAGTTAGTTAGATGGAGCTTAACAGCCAAGTTTCGAACCTATTGGTTCAAAACGAGCTGGTCACAGCCTTTTTTCCTGTTGTAGCTCACTGGCTAATGCCCAAGAAATATGGCAAAAAACAAGTCCAGAAGAGTAATGGAATTGAGTCTGGAAAGAATAACCGAAAGGCAGGACATTAAATTGAAAACACCAAAGCTGAAGATAATGTTCATAGGAGCAAGCTGGAGGTACTTGTGTGTGGTGGATTGGGCCTAAGAATAAATAGAATGTCATAATTAATGGAAGCTAAAGAAATAGTTTACAGTTGCGTTGGTTGCAGTTGTCTCCCCCACCTTTAGCCACTGGTCATTCCCGTGTGGAGAGTATACTAGACGTTCTGATCTGGGACCAGTTTGGCATAAGAAATGCTGGTAATTGGTTGGTGTTTTGTTAACTTCAGTCATTTGATATTCTGAAAGTTAATGACTTGATCATTTGTAATCATTTATAGATTTGACTATAATTTATGTATGATAGTTCATGAATAGCTATCTGAGAAATTTTAGAAAACTGTTCTGTACCTTTATTTGTGTCTTAACAGTATTCACCATACAGCCTATCTGTGAACCACACAAGTACTCTATCCAAGAAAGGAAGTCAACTTTCCTGTGGGATTTATGTTGTTGATTACAATGCTTGTAGTACTCATTAAAAATTAAAAAAGAAATGGACCCATGAAAAAGGTTGCACCTTGTCACTAGCCACAAAGTATATCACAGTAGTCTCATCTTGTCTCCTTACTGTAGAGCCACCTCACTGCCAGTTTTAAAGGCAGTCATCTCTTACCCTAAACGACAATATTTGCAGTAGTCCACAGAGATTCTCAATTAACTCTTTTCCAAATAGCAATTACAAAGGATTGTGGGATAGGGTTTTGGTATGCATCATTTATGTCAATGGCATTTTACTGTGGCCAAAAATGATGCATACCAAAATGCTATCCCACAAATCTTTGTAATTTGTATTTGGAAAATGGTCAATTGGCACATCTCTTTGATTGACTTGATTGACAGCATTCAAAAAAAGTAGAGTGCTGCAGCTTATATTACACAACATGTTCTGTACTGAGACTGTGTTTGCATGAGGACGAGATTTAGAGAGTTGTTGGAGGGGCTTTAGTATTTAGGTAAGAAGAATTGAGACTGTTTGGGACAAGGGAATTAGGTCTTTAAGGAAGATGTGCAGAGCAGATGCCATGTTGTACATAAAGTTAACTGAAAACCATTTCTGATACCAGAGTACCTAATTCTCAGATGTGAAACAACAATCCCTGTGACACATTCATCATTCCTTGACATCAATAATGTGACACACATCCCTCATAATTCGACATCACCCATCTAATACAGCATCTTTTTACATCACTATTGTGATACCTTCAGTTGTTGTCACTGTTGAGACACCTCATCCTACAACATAACTGATGGGATACATTCAACATTGTTTCCTGTCACTGCTGAGACACCTTACAAATCTCATCCCCAACAAGAAGCATTCATCGTTTCCTGTCCCTGCTAAGATAACTCATTCAATCACATCACTGGTGGGAAGCATTCATCGTTGTTTCTATCACTGCCGAGATACCTCATCCAATAGCATCGCTGATAGGAAGCATTCATCATTGTTTCCTGTCACTGCTGAGATACGTCATCATCTGGCCTCTGCTGAGATAATTTCATTTACCCTTCCCAACAGGCTTTGCATCAGGTCAAATGTGAACTGAGCTGATGTCAAAACCTAAAGAATAAAACCAAATAAATGAGAACAGCATTAAAGAATAAGATAGGCTCCTAAACCTAATGGTTAGCTTGAATATTACAATATCTGCCTGTTAGCCAGGCGATACCAAAAATTTAAACAGGGCCCTTGATTTCTCACTTGGTGCTTGACAAAAGATATTGAGGCAGGTTTAATGCATTGCGTGAATTTTCACCTGTCAGCATTGCCATGATAATCTGGCTAAAATAGAAAAGCCACACAAGCATTATTTCTGTACAAAATATTTGATTTAAGAGCTATGCAGTCTCCTGCAGAGGTAGACTGTCGACAAAAGATGTGTTAAATACACAGACTTATATACATGGACAGAGTATGTAACGTGTACGTCCTATCTGTAGATTGTCACCACCGACTGGGACAAAAAAGGCGCACCAAGATGGCTGCCGTCAACCTATAAATCGTCTGATTTGACAACGAATCTGTAATATTTCAAACAAAAGTTAAACTTGAATGGTAAAGAATATCATATTCCTGCAAAACGTGAAGTGATTTTGACCTTACCTTGCCATATTTCAAAACTATTTTAACTTTCTTCCAAAATCTGGGAGTTGACTCTAGCAAGTCCACACTTTTTACGCAAAACAATAGCAGACAGCCATCTTGCACCGTAGCCACAATATCAATGCAGTATGCTCTGTCCATGTATATAAGTCCATGGTTAAATGTTACTAACTTTTCTGGACTCATGTTCATTTGCCATTTTCTTAACAACTCAATTTTCATTTAAGTAAATCTATATTGTTCAGAGATCTTTGCCAGTCTTTAACATTCATGATTTCTTAGGAGAACAAAGAATATAAGTTGGTCAGCCTTTCGAAGCTACAACTGCAGAGATCCCAACAATCCTAGAGAAGAAATTTCTTGGACTAAGAGTCTCACTAAAAATAATCGACATTGTGATCAAATTTGTTAGTGCATAGTTTGAAAATAAAACCATCTCATGTTTATCTTTTGATAAGTATTTTAATCATCCTTATTCTTCACATAAATTGAAGCAAAATATAGTGATAAAGATATTTGCTAATCCTGTTCTCCCTCCCCCCCCCCCCCCAATGATGCATGCAATGTGATATTCAGTCCAACTAACCTGCATCTGTTGCTCAAATGGCATTTTTCCAATTTCTTGACCTCCTACAGAAACTGACAGGGTCTCAGCATCTTTGGCTTTTTTGGCTGAAGATAAACCATAAAACAACAATTAGCTCTTTTAGAGCTTTATAAAAATTACCAGGAAGCCCAAAATCTTGGTGGCTCCTTGCTGATGAGAAATTGAAAAGATATCCACGCTTGCATCTTTTGCAACTGCATTTTTACTTAGGAATAACAGACGTCTGGATTTAGCAGGACATGTCCTCCTTTTACTGGTTCACGGTGGCATCAGGGCAAGTTTTCAAAATAAATCAGAATGTTTGGATTTCATGAATTCCTCACATGATTTCACAGGGTTTTTTCTTTATGATTTTTCTTTACATCATTTTGCACCTCAACACACTTGAAAACAGTGTTGTAACAAGTTACGATTCGAGTCACTTCCTCTCAAAACGATAGAAATTATAGTACAGTGACTTGAGTCAATGACTTGACTCAAGTCACTTTTTTGTTTCCATATCACCAGTCACCAATTTGAAAACTGGTGACTGGAGTCACTAATCTAGTGACTCGGTTACAACACTACTTGAAAACCTAAGTAATTTCCAAAAGGAAGGAGATACACCTCTCTTAGACCCCACACACTGTCCTCCATATTAGAAAACAAATATGGTAACCCTACATTTACTTGACATTCCAAAAGTTTTCCTTGCTGCATCTACCCCAACCTTGTGTGACTGTAAAATGGGGTGGAGCTAGACACCACTCTAATTACCTAACCCAGTCCAACATGAGAGATTTGAGGCTGCAAGCTCAAGTGAGGCAGACAACATTTTTAGATAGGCAATGCAGATGGTCTTTTGCAGATTGAAATTATGTATCAGTATCATCTCTCTATCACTTATTTGTACCAAAAAGGGAAACTTTGTGCTCAGCTGTAGTTCCACTGCTTGATGTTATACCAGCACAGAATTGAGTCACACAAAAAATTAGATATTCTTGTTATTGCTGGTATTTCTTTTTCAATATCTCTATTCTATGTTCTACCAAACCTTATCACTCTTACATCTCCCTACAGACCAATCTGAACAGTCATATGATGATCTGATTTAGTCAATGATAAATGAGTTTCATCCTTAATCTTTCCAAATCCTAACTGTTCTCTTCCATGTATGATTATGTTCTAAAAATAACTCTCTCAATATGAGGGATTAGAATTAAGTGGACACATAACTAAGAAGATTTAAGGCTGATGCACCCCACTAATGGCCGACCTCACCAGCTTCTCAGATTCATATGTAAAACACTTTTATACATCAGAGAGCATTTACATGAAATATCTTTCTCCAAACTGCCTACCAATGAACAGTCTACAAAGCACAACTTTGGGCAGAAAGTCAGGAAATTTTCATACCTACAGTTTGTAGGTATCTTTAACTGATTTCAATTTAGAGAAGGATTTTTCAAAAAGACTTCACTATACTTTAGTGATCAATTTTTCATCGCTTAGTTGTGTTGTTTGCCATAGGTTTAGTGAAACCCAAAATTTATCACTGTTGCTACTAGCAATAATTTCTAGTTAGTGAACACATTAGAAATGATTGCTACAATTGTTGTTTGTGAAATCCCTGATTTGTAAATTACCACAATCAAAAAGCACAACCCCAAATAAAAATATCGTAGCCTAAACTGGGTGTTTTTCCCTCAGTTACAGTGAGCTTATCTCCAGATACAAGATGGTCATCTAATTGAAATGAACCAACAGAATTTGAGGATTGTTACAAGTATAAAAGAACTATTCTTCACCTCTTTTCTTCTCGTCAAGCAGGTCATCTGCTCTTTGTTTGTAATGCATCCGTGATAACTCCAGGCCAGTTACAAGTTCACTTAGATAACCTTTGTCCGTCTGATCCATGACTGACCAAATACCTGTTGCATTCACATCTTTTGAATCTCGTAAGAGGAGGTATCTCAAAAAATTCAATGATGCAATTATCCTTTTGAGAGAAAGAGAGAAACCATGACTGGACTAACAACTAAATATTGTCATGCAAGTGTTACCACAAAAAGGAGCCAATTGCTGCTCCTTTTTGTATTTTTTTTCAAGCATTACAGAGTAACACAGACAGTCTAGAACACCAAATATTTTACAAAACTTGGTTGTCTCCTTCATGTTGTGATATTAAATGTTTCTCCTTTGAAAGATGCTGACAGACAAATAAGCTGCAAATTGTCTAGAACTGTCAGTCCTTAAAGTAAATGAGATAAGACTGGGTGATTATTGGACACAGTGCACAAAGCACTTGTTAACTAGGCAACAAAAAACAAGGGCAATAAGTAAATAATGTATTGTCAGAACTGTGTAACCATCTTTATGCATTGTGCAGCTATGTGACTGTGTGAAGAACAAACCAGCCTTCTAACACTTTCACTTAGGTGTAACCTTTGGCTTGGGGGCCTGCCAGATTAGTTGATCTAACCCTCAAGACAATTTATAGATGTTCTTTTCTTTTTTTTCAAGTCATGATATATATACATATATCCTTTTGTTTGTAGAGTTGTTGATTTTTCTTCCAGAAAGTGTAGTTTAAGCTGTTTTCCCGTTTCAGGAGGCTTTGGACAGGTTCTGGGCTAGCAAAGAGGTTGTGTATAAAGCTGATCTATATGTTAAGTAATTAGCTAGTATGGCAGTCACCCATCCGCCCTCTTAGCTTGTTATTGTTGCCCCAGTTACGATGGTACAGATGGTGAAGAAGATACAGACATAGAGGTCTTTAGACCAGCCTCCACTGAGGTTCCTAAAGTATCCTAAGGTATGTCCTGTATTTACTCTGTAAACTGTTGTTCATTTGCCAAATATTTCATTCAAAATAGCTGAATACCCCACAAAACCAAACTACAATTGTGGGAGCCCACTACACTAAAATCATATATAAAATCATAGTAGAATGGATGGAGAGCTGACACTTGCAAGGATAACAGGGTTTCCTCCCTTATGTTAAGTTATGAAACTACCATTGTATGTAAATTTTATTTATGAGCAAAGTAAAGGACTCTCCCTCTAAGACACTTACTTGTCTGATTCCTCTAAGAGATCTGTTTGACTTCCCTGTGGGAGGTGGAATATTGAAGGATAGATCTGGCGAAGATGACCAGCCACAAACCATGTATTGCTAATTTTCTGTCAGAAATGAAAAGACAAAAGACTGTCAAATCTGCATTTTCTCACTGAAAATTGAATAACAGAAACTTTTAAACACTTTTCATCAAACAATAATTATCTAAAGGAAATATTCAAGTAAAGCATCACATGCTTGTTGCGAAATGTCTCTTTCTGGCACAGGAAGGGGGAGGGGGGGGGGTGGAATGGGTGCGAGGTAAGTTAGATGAGGTTTTCCAGCCCAGTTTCTAAGTGATCAACTTTAGTAAGAGCCACTACAACCTTTTTTCCACTTGTGGCTCACTGGTTTGTTGTCCCTACTCCATTGCTTATGCTAAGTACCAGTGGCAGTAGGTTCCATTTTTTTTAATCTTTGGTATGACTCATTCAGGCCAGACCTCATGGCTTTAAGTCAGATGCCCTAGCCACTTGATCATGCAGTCCATTTCAATAGTTTCAAAAGGGATGGTATGATGGTGAGGAGAGGCTTGTGGGTTAGGGTTTGGAATGAGGATGCTGCAAAAAATTTAATCAAAGTTGCATTAAACATATAGCAAATCACACCTATGAAACAACTGAATCTGTTTTTAGAAGTAAACACCCACCAAGAGATGACGCTAGTCGAGTCAAGAGTTGGTACTGTAAATGAGTTTAATGTCTTATGAAATCCTACTCCCACTCAGCACCACAACTATATTGTTCAAGAGACAAAATACTATTTTACAAAAAAGCATTAAGAAGTCAATGAAGGTAACATCTTACATTTTGAAGGGTAGTATGGACATAATCTTTAATTCGACCAATTAAGAGTCCTTTCACACCGCTATGCTCGGAGGATTCTAGTAGAACTGTCAGTAACCTGTATCGCCCCTTCCAGTCAAACTTGTCAATGTAAATAGGTAAAATATGGACAGCTTTTTTCCTCTGTTGAGAAAAGAGGATTTGATGAATTTAATGTGCAAAGAAATAACAACATCTTCAAATTTTATGGTGGTATGAACTGAAAAAATTGTTGCAATTGACATTTATGACTGAGAAATGTGACAATTGCCATGGACATATAGTGTGGGCACGATGCCAGAATTGTAAAGCGCCAAGTCAAGTGGATTTCAGTCATTTCAGTGACTCATTATCAAACCATGACTGGAGTCTCTGTGTTATTTCAATGGGTGAAAATTGGTTAAAAGTTTTCAAGTCAGGCAATTTAACAGGAACTTTTAAGTAAAACAGAACTGGTTCTTTTTGTTTTTCTTTATTTAGAACACAATATGTAGCCATTATAAATGTACAATAGGAGTCAAACATAATTGCTCCAAAGGTTCTCTTCTGACTCCATTCTTCTGAGGAAAACCAATTTAATAACCTCTTACTAGATATCATGAGGACTATACAAAGTTGGTGAAAAAAGGGACACTTTGGTACTCTGTTACATGTCAAAGACTGAAAATATAGGTGGCCGTACAGCTATTTATTTGAAATTTCAACTTGATTTCTAATGGCTGTAACAAAGGAAAAAAGTCACCAAAATTCCATTCTGAATCAAGGATATCACTTACCAAGGTTTCTGATGTGTGCGTGACCATGATTCGAATCAATGTCTTTGCTATATTGACAAAAATATCTTCCATTAATAGTTGGCTGCTTAAAGTAAGTTCTTCAACTTGTTTTGTCAAAGTGAGTAATAATTCCTGTAAATGGACAAGGCAAAACTGATAGTTTTACAATGAGAAAAGAAATACCAGTGGTACTCAATTACCCTGAAAGAACCCTCAAGGATAAAAATAGGGAGAGAGTCTCTGTAACCTTGGTAGCAGAGGTATCTTCCACTTTATGCTGACAGACCTGATTTGTAAGGAAATTTTCAGGTTATCCATTAATAGACAAGCTGAAACTGTTTGTTGATTCGAGACGGCATAAATTTTTGAAACTAAACAGCTCGTATGTGAACTATCCGCAGATCTTTTATGCAAGCTAGAACAAGTCGGAAATTAACCATTTTGCTACTGAAGGGGATGCATCCTGCCGTATCGAGATGTATAACATGTACATGTAAACAGCATGAATATGTACAGGTTCCATAAATACTAAGTTTTTGTACAGAGGCCTGTCATACTTGTATTTACTATAGCCCAAGAGAGCGCACATGTCATAATAAATCTCCTCTACAAGCCTATTCCAAACCCAAAACATGATTGCATACAGTAAGTGTGTAAGGAGCTATTCCATGAAGCAGAAATGCGATGGATTTGCAGTGAAACCAAACATATATGGGGATGGTAAATTAGGGTTTTGCAATAAAAAACAAAACCATGAGTAGTGAAGGAGTAAAGCATCTGCACAAACCCTTGGCAGGTAGGCAGGCGTTGTTTCACAATGTCATAGTATTTCTTTAGCTTAGAATGTTATTTATTCACTTCAAATCTGGTTTATGGGTGTTCTTTATCTCAGAAAACCTGTTATGCAGCTCCATACATGCATTCTACCTGTAAATTAATGCAACTATTCAGGCATTAACCTTGTCTTTAATCAACCACACACCCTTCTAATTAAAGTTCATAGATGCCAACTTGTGTAACCTCTCAATGCATTATAGAAATTGGTGAAGTAGACTGAAGAAGGAAAGTTGGTTTTGGGGACTGGGAGTGACGAGTGTGAAGGGACGAAATATGTTTCTTACCATTCCTTTTAATAGAGTAGGTTCCTCTGACTTTTGGAGTAAGGTTGCTACATGTATCTTGTGAAGGGCAAATAGGTAGTCAGAACTGTACAAAAAAATGAAATAAATGCTAAAAAATTAAAAATTCATCGAACACTACACAAGAAATTTAGGCAATTGCGGACATATATTCAGAGACCAATGGACAGCAGATACACAAAGACAGAGAGATGTATGGCCCACAATGATAAAGCACACAGCTGGTATGATCTTCAACAAATCTTACATGGGAGCACTGCATGGTCATTTCTTCAGTGCATCCAACTTGCGGCCAGGTCTGGATTTTTACTCCTAATACGAGGTCATACTGAAGACTATTAAAATGGATCCTTACTGCCATTGTGCTAGGTTATCAGCATAAGCAATGGAGTACGGAAAACCAGAAAGCTAAAAGGCTTAGTGATTCCTTGCCATGAAATACCTTCTTTCTTTCAAATTGACAGTGTTTGATAGATTTGTCCTTACAATTTAGGCACAGAATGTCAAGGATTCATTTAACAAAGATCCAAGTACACTTATGTCCTGTTGATAACCTACAGATCCCAACAAGCACTGATCCCCAGTTACCCCAGATGACCTACAGCAAGGAATAAACAAGCTAGTGAGTCACAACTGGGAAAAAGTACCATGGGCAGCCTGAATGAAACGATTGTTGAAAAATGAGCCGTTAAACCACATGTAACTATCTCATCTAACTCAGTCCTACATGGGAGCACTTTAATATAAACATTATACTGAAGCTAATCTACTCCTTTGTTCCTTAAATACAGTACCATTGTCTGTAGAATGCCTTAATGGACTAATTAGATGTGGTTACATAGCTCTTACCTGTACACTGAAGGTACCCTAGCCTCTTGTAACCTAGCTGAATGGACCAAATAGACCAGGTTGCTTAGTCCCAAAATAGACAGTTGCCTCTGTTCATCTTGTATTTCATCAGCCTCAGCCATAGCTACACTTTCTGTAGGTGTTGGTGTGTCCGGTACATATGATAGCAAAGATGTGATGCTGCATCGCATATCCGATAAGTATGCCTATTTAAAACAAAGACAGGCAGATTAAACTTCATTTAAAAATTGTAACCAAAATTCAAGATTTCAAAGCAAAAACCTACAAATATAGAAAACTGTTGACACACATTTTCTGAAATACTATCAAATACATATGGACACATCACTCTCCATACAGCAAGGTATTTAAATGGAAAGAGCAGTCAGTCTAGTGGCCTGCTCTGTTTCATGATTGACTGTTGAGAGTCATGTGACTTTTTTCTCCCCAAACATGAAATTTGCTACAAGTTCCTGCTTGGTTTACTTTGAATATGTAATACTTAAGTCATAGCATATTACGAAAGACACTTTGAAAAAAAATAACAAAATGTAAAGAAGATTGAGAGATTTAGCTGTTGCTTCAAAATAAGTTTGGGATGATTGCTCTTGACCTTTAAAAACAAATCTCAATAGTATAAGGTAAATCTATTGGAACTCTTCAATTTTGAGCATTAACTTAATTTTATTCATTTTTTTCTAGCCTCACAAGGAAGTTACTTAATGATGCAAAGGCAACACAAATGTAGGAGAAGCTGTAGACTACTGAATGACAACTTCCCATCAAGGTGGCTAACCAACTCAACACTTATTAAAAGTGACTCATTGAATTGGTTCATGAAATTCAACAAATTTTTCCAAACCTGTTACATTTTCTTCACATACCAATCACAAATGATAAATCTTAGACAATCCCCATACCCTACATACATATAACTGTTTTATGAGTGAGTACTAAACGGTTTAAGTCAGTTTTAAAAAAATTTGTGACCAGACACTTTCAAATTAAGTACACAACCGTTTCCACCCAGGACACTAGAACATTCAAAATGTTAACGTTTTCTGTGACTTTTGGACTTGAAACTTGACTTGTTATGCTAACTCTAAGCATTGTTATGTGGTAGTGACCCTTTGAGACTCTCATTAAGTTATCAATATCAACTCAATGAGCCTCTTTATGACCTAGTTTCTTTGAGAAGTTAGTTCAGATGAGGAAACAAGTTAATAAAATACACAAAACACTGACAGTCTCTTAGGGTGCACTGTCAAGTGGTTAGAGCATCCCACCTGCAGTCGGAAGGTTGGGAGTCCAAGCCCTGGACGAGTCATACCTAAGACTTCAAAAGCGGAAGCTACTTTCATTGTGCTTGGTGCTCAGCATAAGCAATGGAGTAGAGTAAGGAAAACAAGCCAGTAAGCAACAACTGGAGAAAAGGCTGTTGCCGGCTCCACTTAACCAATTGGTTGGAAACTGGGCCGTAAAACTCCATCTAACTTATGGTGCACTGTATAGATGGCTTTCACTGACACGACAAGCTCTGCTCCTTTTGACTGGCGAAAACTGAAGTATGCTACTTAGTTAGTGTAGGTGGTTGAGAGGCAGCTCAGGATTAACATATGACCGCTGCACTAAAACACTGTTGATTTTCACAAAGCAGTGAGGGTGGCTTACTTATTGAGATGTCATGCGCATGTACTCTATTTGTGCGTTAATTTAAACAGCACAATGTCTTCAAAAACTGCCTTCAAATGTTATACAAATAATGATGGGGGAAGGGAGTGAAAAACCTGAAAAATTTGACAAATCACTTACCAAAATCTGCTTGCAACAAGTAGAGAAACCAGACTCATATGCCACTCTAGAAGGTTCATTTTCATCATCATCTATCAGATCTGATGTTGCATCAAAATCCACTTCCACAAATACAAGAGGGTATTCCAAAAGCCTGACTAAGCTGGAGGAAATAAAAATTTTTATAAAGAATTGTCAGAATTTCCAAGAGAAAAAGATAACAAATTCATACCATCTTTTCACAAAAATTTCCAAATATTTTTAATAAGATTATACAATACAAATGTTCCTTTGTTCTAATTATTAAATGCCAGATCTACTTCCTCATTTTTGACAAATTTCTACACAACATGATATATTTTTATGTGATTAAAACATAATTGGAATGCACATTAAAGGGGAAGTTTAAGCAAAAATTTAATTTTCATATGTGAAAGAGGAACAAAACCTACAAAGTGTGGTGAAAGTTCCATTCAAATCGGACATGTTTTTCTTGAGATATCACAGTAAATGAAGTCAATAGATTTGTGTTCAAAAGTAAGTTGAGGGCAGCAGAGCTCATATCACTTCCTCACATTGGCAAGGAATGCTTTGTTTCCTTTTCTTTTATCAGACTGTTGTGTTGACCTTGAAGTTAATAGGAGTATGACCTACCTGTGGGGGATGCAAAGTTTGTAAAATTCTCACGCCACTTTTGTAATCACATTTTAATAATATGGGATTGTTGCGGAGAAAATCCAGTATTAAATTTAAAGAAAAACAAAAGACTGCCCATTAATGTGGGGATGTGATGTCAGATGTGCTTGCTTCAAGTTCACTTTTGCTGAAAATGTGAAAACTTTACGTGCTCATATCTTGAGATCCACACATAGGATTTTAATGCAAATTGCACCAAAATGCTCAGAATAAGCACCTCTCTAACATACCAAACCTTAAACTCTTCTTTAAAATACATCCATTGTAGATGCAAAGTAGGAGTTTTAATCAAAACACTTAACTTTTATTGAGAATTTTTAAATTTATGACAAATGAAAAACAATAAGATTATGACAACTGCATAACAAAGGTTTTCATTCTTGTAGGGATGTAATCACACACCTATTTAGGACTAATGACTGCAACAGCGATTAAATACTTAATATATGTTCCTCGCAATTAATCCCAAATGGTGTCCTTGGCAAACACTTCTTTCTTCCTCCTTCCATGCTAGTCCATTATCCCTGCTACCCTGTTTTCTGCCAAATATCAGAAGGATGCAAGTGCACACTAATCATTCCCGCAGCTGATAAAAACGTGGAAGTCGCAAGCCCTAATTTATGAAATGACTCAAATAGATATGAGCTTGAGGCTGAGCAAATTCTGAGTGGAGCTAGGTTTATGAACACAGTAATGTGATTAACAGCTGAAACTTCACTAGGTTTAGTGATTTCACCTTACCACCACAGCCCTAGATTTTTGTTACTGGTAACACAACCATTATTCCTACCTCCACCTCCACATTTCCCCCTCCCCCATCCCCCATCCCCCACCATTCATTCACAGTCCTTACACTAACAAAGCATACAACTATTTATAATGACACTTTATATACTCCTCACCTTCGAATGTAGAGTGGGCCACATTTTCTGTCAGTAGCTACTTTTGCATAGATATTGCTTTTTGCAATGGTGGTCGATTCCTTTGAATGATAATGGACACTGTGTAAAACACTCACACTTTATACTTTCCTATATTCCCCTTTTTCTTGATCTAATGGCAACCATTGGGTAGTAAAATATTACCTGCCTCCTCATTATTTTTCTATCACAGTTTTGACAGCTAAGGTACTTATTGATACAGATGGCCCAAGTAATTTAAATTGGCAAGCACTTCTTAATTAAAGCCTTGTATTTTTCTCTATTATTGTGGGATAAAGGAATGCATGGCCTACAATGCAAATAACCACTTTCATTTAATCAAAAAGTTTACAAACATGTTTCTACAAGATTTATGATTTACAGAGTACAACCCTAACACAATATTAAATTTTGCCACTGTGGACACGTTCTTATGCTAGAGAAAAAAACTTACAATCTTTGAATTTCTTTCCGGGCACTCAAAGCTTCTCTAAACCCCTGCAGAAACAAATGACAGTAAATATTGTAAAAAGGGGTACAGCACAAAATAGTAGTTACAACTAACTACTTGACAAATCCCTTTATATTTACAACACCAATTTCACAAAAGATAATAATTGATGCATCCCCTCCAACATTTACATTTCACTTTTGGGAAAGCAAGAGAGTCTGAAATTTCAATCAAATTCCTTCCTATTGCACATCTTTTTCTCTAACACAATTGACCAGTCACAACATAAACTATTGACTATTCATGCATATTTACATTCATTTTTGCAAAGAAACAAGGCTGGTCCGCAATGGGCCGCTGTCTAGAGTACAGAAAATTTGGTGCATTTTTTATTTGACATAGCAACCACTCTGACTGGCCCAAAACAAACTTCTGCAAATGTAGTGCATGCAAAGTGCCTGCCTCTATTTGACTTCTGTGCATCCAAGAGGATAACATTCTTGGTATCACAAGACATCTATTTCATCAATAAAAAATGTTTATTTCCCTGGAAGGGAGTACAGTTTCCCACAATTTTCCCATATTTCATGTACAGAACAAAAAAATTCCTTTCAGATGTCCAAATTTTCAGGGAAGCTTCTCAACTTTTTCCACCCATGCACCATGTCTTCTGCTTCCATCTTAGAAATCTTCCCCCTAATCCTCCTCTCGTACAAATCTACCAGAATGAAATCTTACTAAGTTCCCTTTTCATAACACAACAACTTTAATTCTACCCAACCTTTTTTCTTTGAAGGTCCTCCTCTTCAACCATTCCAATGGTCTCTTGTATCTCAAACACAAAGGGGGCTACAAACTCTACCAGATCTACGCAAGTCTCTTCAAGCTGTTGGTAGTCTTCATCTTGAATAAGCAATCGTTTCTGCTTACTGTCCAAGCCATCATACTGTGGGAGAGGTATTGACTCAATGCATGCATGGAGTTGATCCAAAGCTTGCTCCAAGTAGAGGCTTTTAGAAGAACCAAACTTTTTAAGAACTATGAATAAAGCAAAAGACAAGAGTAATTCCTTTTATAAATAAATAAATATACAAAAGTAGTTCACCCATAATATGTTTGGCCAATGCATCATAATGCAAATGATTTCAAACTAACAAAGCCAACAAACCAAACTTTCACAAAAAAGACCTATAAATATATATACAGAACAAGCCAAGTTGCTTAAAATTAAATGTATTGAACAGATGTAATTCTGAAAAGACTGAAAAGAATGGCCCTTCATTAAAGAAAAAAATGTAAGCCAGGGTTGCTCATAACATGACCTCAGAGAAACAGTAGATTAATTGAAACTTTGTTTTTAAAGTGTACTGTGTAAAAGACTTAAAGCAATATAAATATGAAAAAAAAAAACACATGGCTGCTTTCAAAGCAGTATGCCACAGCCCCTTACAAGATGAAGTTTGAGGGCACTTTATAAACTCATCTGCCTAGAGATCCAAAATCTGGTTTTGGAATCACAAATTGGGGTACCTGTTACCAAATCCAATTTGGTTGCTGAGAACATGGCTGACTTATTCTCAGTGACAAATGAGCCCTTCTCTGGGTAATTAAAGGCTTCCTGTTCAAAATCTAAACAAAAGATTTAAGTCTGCAATCACTGGACATTTCAGTAGCTTATCTGCTGTGTTAATAGGCTGTGTAATCAACTGGAAAAAGTTCCTTACCGGCCGGCCGGGGGGGGGGGGGGGGGGTTAAGTGCTATTCTAGAAGTGGTAGTGGTTTCTTACGACAAAAGAATGAACAGATAAGGAGGATTTTATTACACCCGACCTCTCCTTTGTGAGGTCTGGTCAGAGTGTCCTTATTTTTAAGCGAGTGAAGTCATAGTGCTATGGTTGAGACACTAGCCACTTGAAGAAAAGATCTCTTGGAGAGGCAACAAGTCTCTTGGAGAGGCAACAAGTGGCAGTTACTACATGTAATATCTTTGAAAAGAGGTCAGTTCCATGATGTCACTTACATACTAGTTATTAAAGCTAACTTTATCATCATGTAATGATTGGCAAGCATGATAAACCCTGTTTTAAACCAGGAAAATGATTGCTGATAGAATCATTTGTCAACTTTTTCATGTGAGTAAGGTTCTGAAAACTAGTCCCCTTTATATCAACTGCATAAACTATCATCTGGCATCACAAATCCAAGTTGATTTGCGTAATGTTGATAAAAAAAGCTTTCCTTTTTTTTTGATCCCCAGTATTAAGGTCATACTAATAAATTTTCATTCTGGAATAATCTTCATGTAACTCATCAGACCTAAATTTTTCAAAAAAATTGAAGATTTTAAAGAAATTTTTCATTACTCCAATCTTATCATTCCACAACATACAACACAACATACTTTTCTGTTGCTCACCTGTCTGGAGAGGATGGAAAAACAATCTAGAAACAGCAGAATCTAGAAACTGGTCCAACTGCTCAAGTAGGCCAATAAATATTTCTTTTGTATTTCCCACCTAGAAAGAAGGATAGAGGAAGATAAAGTTAGACTTCATTTGCAAATTTTGTAACATTATTGGGCTAAAAAGTCCCACAAAGGTCTAGACAGCCTCATATTTACAACGACTAATCACATTGTCATGCCATGATGACAAATTATCTTTTTTAGTTTTAATCCAAAATATGATTTTGGTGCAAAGTTTAAGTCACAAAAAACTTGTACTGTAAAAACAAACCTTGATTTGCCCCTTTGAAAACTTCAGTTTATTCACCATACAGTGCAAGTTGAAGTTAACAACCTCAGTACACTATTCTATATGTTACCAATACAGACCAGGATTCTTAGACTCATCTTAAGTCTTGTTAAACCTTAATTTACCATGAGGGAGGTTTATGATAAGAGGACAAAATCCATTGACCATTTTCTTTTGATACATCATTAACTGCACTACAGCTGTATTGAAAGCAGGGTTGTCACCACACTGGGTGGCGCTGGGCTGTGCTATCATCTCTCAAAATCTCCACCCAGTACTGGCGATCAATATCAGCATCATCGTCCGGAACAAATTTCTTGTAATCCTAACTGAATAAAATTCTTAGATTTCTTTAAATTTGCGTGATAATTCCTTGTTTTTTGTAAGCACTTTCAAACTTGCACAAATTTTCAAGGGGAGGTGGGACACTGACTCCCCTCAGACCACTCCGTCAAGACGGTGATCACAAATTACCCCGCTCTCAAAATGGTCTGGTGGCAACCCTGATTGTGAGTGAACACAATGTGACATGACAGTTACTGGAACACAACCAGAGTGAAGGCTTTTTATCAAGTAAAACACTATGGGGAGAACTATCAGGGTTCCAGCACCTGGGGAAAAATGAAATTTCATAACTTTTCCATGACTATTTCATGACATGAACATGATTACTTCATGACCAAATTATATCAAAGATGCCATACAACTTAATGGCCTAACAATCATGAAAAATAAATTAGTAAATTTATTTACTTGTAAAAGGGACTGATCTGAACCTAATTTCATGAATTTTCCATTACTTCTGTCATTTTTACAATATTCCATGACTTTTCCAGGCCTGAAAAATGAAAATAAAATTTCATGTCTTTTCCAGGCAATGGGAACCCTGACAAAACTTTGTGCCTCAAAAGTTCTGGAGGGCATCAGATCATTTTTGTAGACAAAATCTATCAAATGAGGAACATTCAAGACATTTTCACATCTTCGATACACAGTGAGCTTTCCATTAATTACTAGTTTCTCCTTAAAGAAAACCAAATTAACTGGACAACATTTGTGCAATGCTTGCCAGTGGCTACTGAAGCAGAGATGTTCCTTGTACAGTAGAACCTACTTGACTGAAGCCTAAAGTTCTTAGTCAATGGCAAAGATACAGAACAGCATTTTCATTTCATCTATTGCACAATGCTGCAGAATTCCTTAAAGTATCTTTAAAATCACTGAAAGGGATATGCAGTCACCCCAACTTAAATTACGTAGAATATTACACCGTAATGTTTCATGTTGGCCATTGAGGATCATGTGACAGTAATGCTCCTCTTCAATGGTGAATTTTACTGAGACGAACTACTTGGGTCAATCTTGAACATGAAATATTGAAGTCCTTAAATTTCATGAAAGATACTTTCGAAAAGAAATTAGAAAATAGTGAGGTTAAGCTGTTGTTTCAAAATAACTTTTGGGCCACTGCTTTTGTCCTTCAATTGTACTGTGTGTACTAGTTCCCCCTTCTCTTACCCCTGCCCTTGCAACTTCAACAAACCCAACCCTTCCCCTTGCAACAGGACTATTCACCAAACTGGAAGGTATATTTGACACTTTGGTTCTGGTAATTGGCTTTTGACATGGACCATAGCCTTCTTCTTTTTTCAAAAAAAAAAAAAAAAAATTACTCCCTTCAAAACAATTTTTATAAGATTTTCCATTGGACAAAAAGACTTAAAGGTATGGATATGACACAATATAAATGATAGAAAAGTGGTTTTTTAAGAAATCAAGACATTAAATAGATAGTCTCTTGCAGGTTGTTTAATTTCTTTTTTTCTGATATTTTTCGCATTTTTAATTGTCTTTGACAAGTAAAAGAAATCAAAGCTAAACCTCTGAAATTATCACTTGAGTTCAAACAAGCATTTTACAAACTAACCTCTGCAATTTTCTCAATTATTCCACAGCAGTTAAGATTAGTTTCTGCTTGGTCACTGTGCTCTGACAGGAAGGTCCCAATGACTGACAGCAAATCCCAGCCAACAGAAAAGATGAAGGCCTGTAAAATCAATGAAGTGAATGATACTTGTGGATTATTGACAGAAACCATTGATTTATGAAGCTGTTCCTGACTAGGGTGAGGAAGGGAGAGGGTGATGCAAATTGTTTCAGACCCCATCACTGAGTTGGGGCACCACTGGAAAATGTGTCCATATTTGGGGGTTCTTAGATGTAGTTTGATGCTGTAATATATGGGACTAATTTAATGACATTGCAGTAAAGTTTTGGCACATTTTAGACAGGGAACAAATAGGGTTTTTACTTTTTGAATTGAGGAAAGATGGATCCATACATCCACTCACTTCATTTTTGAATGAGAAAGCAGTGATGATCTATCTGTGCCCTTCATAGCTGATATCTGCAATCCTCGACAAAAATGATGGGACAAAACAAGCAAAACAAGCAATGTACGGAACACCATCCCCCACTCCCCCATTTAATGTTGCGGCAGCTCAAGGCGTCCTGAAACTTCAACATTGATACGGGGAGCGGGGTTTGTCCCATGTACTTTTGTCGAGGATTGTGGGTTAATAAACTAATGTATGACTGATCATATTTAAAATGACATCAATTGGGCTAATGTCATGATGTGTTAATACAAACTTCTACAGTCAGTAGCACAATTAAATGTAAGAAATTTTATGCAATCCTTCCTCAGGAAGAGGAACTGTAAGTATAATAGCAGGTGTCAAAAATTCACTATTTTTACTATTTTCCAAAGCACCCAATGTTGCTACTAAGACTTATTAGTTTTGTAGTCTGTACAAACAGTATTGCATAAATGAATAAGGCAATGTCAAAACTGTAGGCTGTGAAATTCCTCAGATAAACCTCCAGCTGCCCCGGCCATGTTTTTTGCTACACACATCATATTAAGTAGGATGATGCTTGTCCGCTTTTATGATGTGACTGTGGGGAGCTGCAACTTGGCTATTTTGACAAGGTGCTTAATTTAACCGGTCTTAGAAATAACGTTGCCAGAGTACACTACATATGAGACCACTTCAGCCTTTGGGTGCAAAATAAGGAAAATAACATGTAAAAAGAAAATCATTTCTAAAGAGGATCTTTCACTTTGCTTAATTTCTGTCCCAATTGAACTTGAACCATTTTCTAAGTCAAATTGAAGAGAAAAAAATAAAACAAAAACATTTTGCAGTTAAATTTTACTTGAATGGAAACAGAGTGCTGAAGAAAAAATATGAACAACAAAAATAGTATCATACTTAATTTGCAGTCAACTGAAAATCAATATGATGTGAAATTATGAAATACCTGTACCTTGAGCAGCCTTGCATCGGGAAAGGGTTCAGGTTTTAAAAATGTGTTACATTGAAATTTGCTACGAGGCAGGATGAATTTTACATAATAGTTTTTAGAGTTATTCAATTTTAAAGTTGCAAGGAGCAAAAAGTTTTCAATTTATGGTAAATTTTGGCAAGGAATCCCTGCCCCCCCCCCCCCCACTTGCTGTCCAAAGTATCTTCAGCTTAAGTGCTCGTTTCAGGTTCTACATAGAATAAAGTTTAATTGCAGTAGCACAAGTGACTTTTGCATGACAGATCACTCAAGAACAATCATAACTCTTTCAGGTAATCCAAATGACATTGGCAACCAATACTGTAGTTTGACAAATTGACAGTATACCCTACTTAACCATTCATAGCAAAGTAAAAAGATTGGCAAAGTCCCACACAGCACCAAGGGAGAAAGTTACCTGCAGTGCTGGAACAAATGTTTATTTAATTAACAGGAAGTGAGTAACACTACTTCCCAGGAAGGGAGTTAAATTTCCCACAATTCTCCCTACATTTTTGTGTGAACAGAAAAATTTCCATCCAATTGCCAAAATTTCCTTCCAGATTCCCAAATTTCTTGAAAATCTACCTCCCAGCTTCCCAACTTTTTCCACTTATGTTACCTGGTTTTTAACATCCTGAACAACAGTCTTGAGGAGGGAAGACTGACCACCTTCTAAAACTTCCTTGGCAGATGAAAGGAATGCCGGACTATCTTCTGCACTTATGGCAGCAGTCAGCTGAGATTCCTGAAAAGTTCAAAAAAATGAGTTGAGAGTATGTTAATAGGACTTGAAATTAAAAGCAAATATCATACAGCATGACAGTATTTCTCAGATGTTCTAAGTGCTTGTTAACAGGGTGGCCATACTTTTGGCTTTTCCCTGGACTGCCATACTTACCTGGGAGCTGACATCTCTAACTAGGGCCTTTGCTGGAATAAGCATAGGACCTCGGTCCCTAGCTTTTGTTAAAAGGAATCTCTCCTGTCCCAGAGGTGTTAAAGATAATACATATAGTCAGACCTATATTGAAGTATCCGTCACCTGTTTGGGATCCTTACACTGTCCACATCCAATTAAGTTGATCATGTATATCTACATATAACTGTTACGGACATACACATTGCAGATGTACATTATTAGGGTGTATATTTACAGCAATGTAATGTATCTCAAAAATGGAGAGACATTGTTTACTTATTGTTGTTTAGAGTACTCATGTGGAGTAAACAGAAGATATGGCTAACTATAATTTTGTCACACATTATTTTTAATTTAAAGGCCCAGTTCTCTCACCCCAAACAGTACCAATTCTCCTAAACTTCTTACTTAAGCCCCTCACACAATTGTCTGAAATTCATGCTCATCCAGCTACAATCTCAGTTTATTGCTTCAATGTTAGTAAAGAAAAACTCAATTTAAATAATCAAAACACTAGTACCGTTCAGGCTGTGTAATAATAGCTTTGGCACTCTGCATTGTTAGAATTAGCTGTCAAACAAAGAGCTGAGCCAATTGAGAATTTTGGCACCCCCATATCAAAATTGTACTTTGGGATGAGAGGTTTGGCCCTTTAACTAAGAAAGTGTATTTTTTGTTGCAGGCGTGCATTGCCTGATGGGGATTGCCCAATTTGAATTATGACCACTGCAAAGAAATTACACGTTTGAATTCCTGGTTATATTGGAGTGATGCACAAGTGTGTTTAAAATGAAATTCAAATTCAAATTCTTTTATTTATAAAGCATTAAATCTGTAAAAACATACATTCTAAAACGCTGAACAAAAGTAACAGACACAATTAAAAGCCAAAAATAACTAAAATAGTGAAACCCCTAAAATGCAAAAAAGTACAGTAAAGAAAACAAGTAAAATAAAATATGTAAAATGTAAAACAATTAGGAGCAATTGCCTAAAAATTTAGTAAAAAGATGAGTCTTCAGATTTTGTTTAAAAACAGCTAAGCTGTGCTGAGAATGAAGCTGCAGTGGGAGTTGATTCCAAAGCCGAGGAGCATAAACAGGGAAGGCACGACCACCAAAAGTTGAACATCTAAAACTAGGGGTGAATAGTTTAAAATCGTCTCGGGATCTTAGGTTATAACGAATATTGGTCGGCACTTCTATCATTTCTTCAAGATACTTAGGGGCCATTTTATTCAGAATTTTAAAAACAATAAGTAATACTTTAAAATGAATGCGGAGGTCCACCTGTAACCAATATAATTGGAGAAGGGCTGGAGTAATGTGATCGAATTTCCTAAGACATAAAACAATTCTAGCAGCTGAGTTCTGAACACGTTGTGGTTTCTTAATTAAATAGGAGGGGGAACGTACAAAAGACTATTACAATAATCAATCTGACTGGTAATAAAAGCATGGACCAGAGAACATGCAGCATCATGAGTAGATATTTACGAATACGAGCAATATTATGGAAGTGAAAGTAAGCAGTTCTGCAAACCTTAGTGACATGATGGTCCATAGAAAGATGCTGATCAAAAATAAAACCTAAATTATGTACATTCAAACTGGGAGAAATAAGTGCATCACCAACCCTTAACCCCTTAATAGTTACTTTCTGCAATTGCTGCTTACCACCTAAAATAATAAATTCAGTTTTACTATCATTAATTTTCAACTTATTAGATAACATCCACAATCTTATTTCAGAAATGCAGTCTTGCAAAGAGGATAATGCAAATTCCTCCCCGGGACCCGCATCAGGCTTGAAAGTTATCTAGATCTGATGATCGTCTGCAGAACCCTCAGCGTTGGGTAATTGACGCTCAATGATCTTAAGCACAGGTGCAGCATAGATGGTAAAGAGGACAGGTCCTAAATAGGGGTGCACCGGATTTGGAATTTTAAAATCCGGCCGGAACCGGATTTGCCAGATTTAGACCAAAATTCCAGCCGGAATTCCGGCCGGATTTGCCGGATTTAGTCAAATGAAAGAACAGGAACCTACTGGTGGGGTTATACCTTAGGAGCCTCAGTGGATGCAGGTCTTTTTGACCTCGGTATCTGCATCATCTTAGCCACCATCAGCAAACGTAGCACGGTAGCAGTGGTTAGGAGCTGTTTTATGTCTATTTTATTTGTGAGCAGTGTTTTGGTATTCCTTACAGAAACTGTTGAGTTCATGCATAATTTGGGTTTTGTGATGTGGCATGTTTCATGAATGGTTGGGCTAATTGACAAAATGTTACTTCATGCCAACTCCGAATGAGATGCCCAAGGGTTCAGTTCAGTGAGAGATAAAATCAAGATGTATTTTGAACACTTAGCTGACACTTTTAAAGCCCAACATGTTGAAAATGATTTCATAAATTTCTGTCCATGCAAATTGAGGAACTAAAGTATGAAAACATTGGCAGTCAATATCCAAATTGAAAAGGAATCGATTGCAATTTGAAAAGGAACCAATTAAAATTCCTAAGGTGACTCAATGCATGTTTTACATTTTGGTTTGCAAGATTTCAGTATAAAACCTATGCTATACTGTGCCTTTGAGTTTTTTAGTTCACATGTTCCTTGGTACTCACACGCCTCATACACCTAGTACCTATCACTCCATGGTGTCAGGACAAGTCGGAGCTTTAAGACGGGCAAGAGGAGTGAGGAAGAGCTACGAAGTCGCCCTCCACTTCTAGAGAGGGCTATCCTTGTGCCGAATGACTTATGCCACAAAGTGCTTGCAGGCAAGGAGAATTACATATGTAAATAGGAGGTGAGTATCCCGGTTCATTGACTCTGAAACCAAGTAAGTTTTGTTGATCAACTTCAATTGCAATTTGGCTAAGAAAATTTGACATCTGACAACTTTTCTGATGGTTTTTGAATATATATTGCCCAGAATCACTATTAATCCAGCAACTGAGTTCTGTACACCAACTTGAAAAGAACACCAGAAAAGATTTATCTGGATTTGATAAGCTGTGGGTGGATTTATTGACACTGCTTCACAAAATATTTTAAATCACTGGGACCTTTTATGAATAATTATACTGTACATACATTAAATACTGAATGGGCAGTGACCAAGTCTTTCATCATATTAGCAAGTTTGCAACTACTGATAACACCCTGTAGCTAGATTCTTAAATAATATTGTTAGTAGCACACTCCCGTCCTAGTCTTTAGCATTTCATGACATTTTATTAAATCCTGTAGTAAATTAAGTTGTGTTACAGATTACCTACAAATCCAGCAAATCCAGCCAGATTCAAGACAAAATCCGGCCGGATACCGGATTTGGAAAAATCCCAAAATCCGGCCGGAATTCCGGCGGGATTTGAAATCCGGTGCACCCGTAGTCCTAAACACGAACCTTGTGGAACACCAAATTTAAGATGAAATAAATTTGATAGCTCATTGAAAACCCTTACTTGTTGTGTACGACTTTCTAAGTATGATGCAAACCATCTAAGAGCAGTTGATGATACCCCCGCCAGGGCTTTTAGTAATAAACCATGGTCTGTTGTATCAAAGGCAGAAATTAGATCTAACAGTATAAGAAGTGATACATTCTGCTTATCAAGACTAAGAAGAACATCAAACTGGAACTTAAGTAAAGTGGTTTCTGTACTATGAAACTGTCTGTACGCAGATTGATTGGCAGGAAGCACGTTGTTAATCGCCATATGGGCAGACAGCTGCTTTACGACAGCTCTTTCTACCAGCTTAGAAAGAAACGATAAGTTACTCACAGGACGGTAGTTACTAAAAATAATATCTGCTCCTACTTTCTTCACAATGGGGGTTACAATTGCATTCTTCCATAAAAGTGGAAAATGGCCTTGCTGAAGTGACATGTTTATTAACAATGTTACAAATGGAAGGATCTCTTCAATGCATTCTATTAGCAGCCATGTAGGTCATTGATACAGTGCTTATTTGGAGACTGAAAAATCAGCTTTCTCACGTCGTCTCTACTCAATTTAGAGAATGACTCAAACGACTGTGCAGTAGATTGTGATGTGTATCGGAAGTTATCCGATGGGAATTCTAATTGATCAATGACTCCACATTTAATGTCTAGGTTTTCATCAGTCCCTTTTAGCTAAGGCATAGCTCTCAAGTTCTGAGAGGCTAGATGTGGGTCCAAATGATCTGTCTGTTGCTGGATCACCAGCCTGGGGGAGGTGTATAAGAGGAGGGGGAACCCCCCTTCCCTTTTCGAAAATTGTTGAATTGAGGAAGTATCTACATGCAAAATGGTGGCACTTTTTGGCCAATCAGTCAACACAATTTCCCTAGCTTAAGTACCGCCAAAAAAGTGTATTGAGTGATTTTCCAAAATAGTATTATACGATACTAACACATGCGCAATTACTAAAACCTCTCATAATCACAATATTCAATCACTGTTGCTGGAAATTTTGTAGCCCACAGTTTGCAAAACCATCAATTGAAAATTCACTGATGGTCTTTGTACATCTTGCATGGTGATCTAGCCATGAATGCACATAAGTCAAGAAAGTCAAGAACTGTCAAGACAGTCCAAAACATTCCTTTCATGGGAAACCCTGGGACAAGCCCAGCCTCTAACCCGCAAAGTGGGCATTCATTTTTGCTATTGAACACCACATCGCACCACGTTATCACCAGTGTTTCCTCTAAGAAATTAACCATTGGGTCAAAATGACCAGTTTGGAAAATTTTGACTCAGTAGAATTGTTAGAGGGATGGAGCTGTGCACGCAAAGCCTGCACGCGAGCGCGGAGCACGAGCCCAAGATGGGTGGGGTCCAGGGGCCCGCCTTAGGCGGCCCAGGTGGGGGTCCAGGGGGTGAAGCCCCCGGAAGCTCCTGAGTTTTAGGAGTTTTAAAGGCATAAAAAGACTGTTTCCAGGGGTGAAATTTCTCTTATAATGCTCCTGTATTTTTGTATGTTTATGTGCTAGGTGATGATAAAAAGTAGAAGTGTTCGACCGATTATGCTATAATCGGTGATGACCGATTATTTAATTTAACAATCCGACCCGATGCCGATTATTAGAAAGAGGGAAGTCATTTGTTTGTCTTTATAGTAGGCGCCCCTTGCTTCGTTCATATGGTATCACCAAAACCAGTGCAGGATGGAAAATATTGGGAATAGTTCCGTTCGTTTCACGAACGGGATATCATTTTTTTAGGGTGAATACTGTTACTTCAAAAGTGAAGATACAAATCAACCAGAATTGTTTGCAGTCGATGTCACATGCCTTTTATAATTTAGTTTTTAGGCCAACATCGTGTTCTGTTTATTTTTCATCCCACAACCATGTCAGAATATTTGCATCCTTTTACAGTACTGGGTTGTAGTTGTGTCAATGATCTGTAGCTACTATCCCGCTTTTAATAACAAACCCCATGTACAGCAATCATGATAATTTTAGCAGTTCCGGACAGCAAAACAATAACCCAATTAACGTATACTATGGTTCCTTTCGGGTATAAATATCCCCATATATTTTTAGCAGTTCTTGTCCAAAACTTACATCTTGCTTGAAAAGAATCTGCAACTGAAATTCAAGTAAGTAAGATCCCCGAAAAAATCCACGCACGCAGAGATTTGTGCCGCAGATTCTTGGTGAATTCTAGCACAGGGCTCGCCCGGCTGCGCTAGCCAGCAATATGAGCATGGGAAGTGCGATCATCGTAACACAAACTCCATGGGAAAAGTTGTCTGGAGAATCAAGATGGAGTATTTTCACACACTAAATCCCATAGGTGAAGGCGCGAGTTGTGATTGGCTGGTTAGAATCAACGCAATTGAGCCAATTTCGATGCCAGGGTTCAATTTAAATTTTGCAATGGATCGTATGCATATGATGTCACCAAGCAAAACATGATGCCTTGTTTGGCGGTAAAAACGGACACACACGTAAGTCCACTGCATTCGTGGGCCAAGAAGTTTGCCGCATGACACCATGTGCATCACTGTTTTCGTTTGCAATGACGTCGTATGACAACATCGCATAAGTCCTCCTGTAAATAACATTACGGAAGGAATGCTGGGAATGGCTTAATTTATGCAAGAAAATAACCACCGAACTTCGCAAGATTCTAGGTGCTACGTGTACAAAACATGCACAGATATGGGAGATGAAAAAACAGCGAAACACTGCAGTTCCGTAGTATGCTCAACGTGTTTTTGTGCAGAACAGTTTGTACAGCAACTTACGCGGCGCTTTCTGCGAGAATGCAAGGAAATACACCTTGACTGCAACTCTAAATCTAATTCCAGGTTATACTACAGGGTTACAGCGGTAAATATCAAACGATCATTCCCATGGCTGGGGTAAAATTTATACATTTGTGATTATCAATGCATCCCCTTTTGGCGGGAAGATAAAGGATCGAGTATTTATGGGAATTAACGAAACTAAGAGCAAGTTTCATGTATATTTTAGCCCTTTTTTCCAGTGTGCAAATAATCGGTGATAATGATTGGTTGAATGGCAGAATTTTACCGATGCAGATTATTTACCAGGGAGCAAAATGAAACCCTCTTTTTTTATTTTTCACCACAAACATCAGTACGTCAAATCGATAAGTCATTGCATCAAAATCGCGTCATAGCAGCTTAGCGGAAACACTGGTTATCACACAATGTATGCAGTGACAGGAATATACTCCATACCTGCTGCAGAGGTTAGCCAATACCAATGTTACAACAGCAAACATAGGTCCATACCTTGGCCTCGTATAGCAGTGCAAACAGCTGAATGTGCTGTGAGATACAATTTACTGTAGTTATCAGTATTAAGCTGAACTATTTGTTAATTTGTGTGGTTCTCTAACTCAGAATACTTGAGAGGTTTGAAATGTGGGTTTTTCAGAGTGCAGGGCTGGTCAGAGGGTTTGGGTGTTCAAATGCGGGTCACTTGGGAGGTATGGAAATAATGGGTTTTATTTTACGTCACATATATGCGTCTTGGTGCTGTTGCAGCTATAACCTCTCATATAATAAAGTATGAATGTTTAGTGGTATTCCATGTTAAGTAAGTATACAGTATACAATCGCAAACAAATATTGCTACTTACTGTGTGTGTACCACATACTTGTGCATGCATTGCCAACGTATGATGATCATGCATGTGTCACGTACATGTACACTGTATGTATTTGGGCATGCCTGAAACTGCTATGTAACATTGTATGTGCACGGAAAATCCCAGTGTATGATCACGAAAACCTTGGCATACCTTCGACGTGGACTTTACATGGTGCACCCTGAGACCTCTGCTGCCCTAAAGCTCACTTTGGAACACAAATTGAATTCTAAGTTAGTAACTACCAGATTGGAAAGTTTGCAATATGCGTGGGGGATTTTAATAAAGATCAAGAGAATTGCGCGGCCAGTAGTATCTAGGTGGAGCACCACCATCAGTTGGCACAGAGCCTACCAAGAAAATTTTGGCCAAAACTACCCTCCTAGATCTCCGGAAATCGCCTTTTCCAGGGAGTGTGCTTACCTTTCCACCCTTCGACTTTTCAAGTTTTCAAGCCACCAACTTCTGATGATGCATGCGATATATGCCAGTATGCACTGTACATGTGTTCTATCTACCAGTCAGCCTACATATGTAGGGTAGAATGCCCAATACTCGAGGGCCCCCCCGGAACCCGACCACTTTTGGTTATTCATAAGTCTCTCCTATCTCATAATAGAATTATTTATACATTTACACATAATCTTTGAAAGCATCCTTGTACTTTCAATTGATGAAAAAAACTGACCCAATTCCACAAAATTGACACTTTATTTTTGTCATTGTTGTATATGGAAGGATAAAGTTCATAAAAGCCACTTTAAGGATATCCTGTTATAAAAACTCTTAATTTTTTTCCCAATTAAAGATATTTCTACAATTTTTGTTTGAACAGAGAAGTGAGGTTAGCCAAACCATTCAAACTTGAAAATTTAAATTTAAATGCTATATTTTCAAATCTGGGGGAGGTTGAATACTGGGCTCCACTTTCAAAGGTTGTGTCCAGTATTCGACCCAGAATCCGACCGACCAAAATTAATTCCTTCATTCGCTCCTTTATTTTCTATTGATATTAAACAATGCTACAATAATTCAACAATAATTCAGATAAAATATCAAAGACTTTATTTTTATAGTAATTGCCAATGAAATCAGGCTTTTAAACAGAAAAAAAAACTGATACTGTGTTTTGGTTCTGGGTTGATGAATTGAATACTGGTCATACTAGGTTGAATTCTGGGCTGTTTGAGTCCAACTTCTAGTGGCCCCCTAACATCAGTCCTTGGAAATAAATTTTAATTTTCACATTGAGTAGAAAGGACAATAAAGCTAGAAAAGATAGTGATGATAATATTCTATTCTAGTGAAAACTGTGGCAACTGGAACAATAAATCCTTAAGCGGTCAGATACTGGGCATTTTACCCTAAATCCGTAAACAGCCAGTGATAAAATAAATGCCTATACTTTTGTACACAGTACTGTACAAAGTAAGCACTTACGTACATGGATAGCTTGGCACCAAGGCAGGGCATCTGCTTGATATGCAACAGCCTTTGGTTGGAGAAGGCATATGTGCAACCGGAGCAAACGGAGTCGGCTCCGCGGGGAAGGCAACTACTGATGTACGTACATGGATTGACTACCTTCATGCCTCTTATGCAGTTACAATAAGAAACGTACAGTACATACAGCTACTGTAAATGTGAGTTCCACAAACAGTGGTACGGCAATACAATGCAACCTGCAGGGGATCCAGAATCTAGAGAGTTAAGATTTTCTGAGAGACAGTTCAAGATTTTCGGTTGAGGTAATTTTTTTGCCGATAAATTTCGAGCGTGTTATCAAACTTGCTTTGCGCTGCTGCAGTTGTCATATTGCGCAGCTAGACACTTCAAGACTCATATTTTTGCACCAGGAATAAATCCCCCACGCAGGCCAAACTTTCCAATCTGGAGTAACTGACATTAGGCCTAAGTTAAGGCATATATTTAGTCCTAGGGCCTACTGATATCGCGAAAAATGCACGTCTGATTCAGATGGGAGTTTCACCACACTGTGTAGATTTGGTATCTGTTTCACGTACAAAAATTTCATTTTTGCTTAAACTTCCCCTTTAATTGACCTGGCATAGCCTAGGCCGGTATCCAGTCGAAACATCCCCACTTTTTTGCTACCAAAATGTCCCCTTGATATTAGGTATGAAAATTGCAAGTTGGCAGCAACATAAAAGACAGAAACGTGAGACAGAGAGATGAATTAGAAAAAGGAATATCAATGAAAGGATGGATTTAGGAATAGTCTATTTAAGCATGACCCTTGCTTAGATGAATTAAATTGTAAATGATCTCTGTTTAGAAACGGTGAGAATCGAGATGAGGCTATTGTTATGGGTTGATTAGGTGCATAGCCTAATACATAATATACATTCAAGTTTGTAATGAATTTTCAAACAACTATGGTATCTTGGAGGTGGTGGTACTATGCTGCTTATTAAAAATTACCTAGCCCCCACTGGTGCAAATTTTCTTTCCAATGGGTCTGAGTCAGTTTGGGCTGCTTTTTCTATAAATGGGAGTCAGCATTATGTTGCTTCCTGGTATAGGGATCCTGACGCCCATGTTGATCACATCTCTCTTCTTCGTGACCAACTGCATAACATTATGATCAATCATAGAAATAGAAATCCCTCATTCCATATACTAGTTGACTTTAATTTTAGGCTTATCGACTGGGAGACTAGATTGAATAAGGAAAATGAGACCTGTCTCACCAGCAGTAATGGTCAACTCCTTGTTGACATTGTTGATGATTTTGCCGCAGATCAACTTGTTAAATTTGCCACTAGAGGTAACAATACTCTTGATTTAGTCATTTCTAATACTCCCAACCTGCACTCTGAAGTCAGCAGTTTTGACCCGCTTAGTGATCATGACATTATCTTTTGTAAATTGAGGTGCTTTTCCCCTAGGCCTAAGCAACCACGTAGACTTATCCGACAGTATTCCAAAGGGGATTATGACACTATGAGGTATGAAACCAGAAATTTCGCCACTGGTTACCTAAATGGCACACAAGATAGTCGTACTATTGAAGAAAACTGGTCCCTCATTAAGTCTTTTCTCGAGAGAACTGTGAAAAAAACATCCCGTCTAAACTTTCTAGAACTAGGAAATCTCTTCCCTGGGTCACTGATTATATCTGTAGGATGATAAAGAGAAGGAACAGACTTCATGCTTTGTATAAGAAGACTAACAAATTATATTTTCACAATAAGTGGGTTGCCCTTCGCGCTAGTATTAAGAAGGAGGTATTCAATTCTCATAGGAAATACATTAACGGCATGATAGATGATATTACTCATGACTCCAAACCCTTTTGGAGGTATATTAATGGTCAGAGGAAAGATAATCATAGTATCCCCCCCTTACAGGTCTGCGGTAAAATAGCTAATAGTGATAAGGATAAGGCTGAAGCCTTGAATAGCCAGTTCAGTAGTGTTTTTACCAGAGACTCCCTCGACTCTGTTCCGCTACAGAGAAGACCTATCTGTAGTAGAATGGCCGATATTTCCATCTCTACATTTGGGGTTGAAAAGTTGTTGCAAAACCTTAAGATTAGTAAAGCCATGGGTCCTGACAACATACACCCATGGGTTCTTAGAGAGCTTGCTACTGACCTTGCTCCAATGATCAGTCATCTTTTCCAGCAATCAATCAACAGTGGTCAAGTCCCCAAGGACTGGAAAAAGGCAAATATCTGTCCTATTTTTAAGAAGAACGATAGCTCTCTCCCATCCAACTACCGCCCTGTCTCTCTTACTTGTATATGTTGTAAGCTACTTGAGCATATTATCAGCTCAAATATGATGGATCACTATCAAGCGAATAACAGCCTTTCCTCTAAACAGCATGCGTTTAGAAAAAATCATAGTTGTGATACACAGTTACTGTCTGTTGTGGACGATTGGACCTCTGCCTTAGATAAAAACAAACAAGTTGATGTCTTCATCCTGGACTTTGAGAAGGCTTTTGATACAGTTCCTCATGAACTACTTAAGACGAAGTTATTCTCCTTGGGGGTGTCTAGGCAAGTCATAAATTGGATTGATAACTTTCTTACTGACCGTTCACAATCAGTTATTGTTAATGGTACTAGTTCTGCTTCTGCTCCAGTCCTTTCCGGTGTTCCTCAAGGGTCTGTCCTAGGACCAGTACTTTTCTTGTCTTATATTAATGATATTGTTAGTGCTGCTTCTTCTGAAGATTGTTTGCTGATGACTGTGTTTGCTATAGGGTCATCAATAATCCCAGTGACTGCAGTGAGTTACAGAAGGACATTATAAACTTGGGCCAGTGGGCCAAAACTTGGGGTATGAGATTCCACCCGGCTAAGTGTAATGTTATGTCTGTTACTAGGAAGCGTAACCCAATAATCTATAATTATACTCTTAATGGGGCCAATCTGACAAGGGTTGATTCAATAAAGTATCTGGGGGTGACTATCACTAAGAATCTCAGCTGGGGCAAACATATCCAACTTGTTTGTAATAAGGGAAATACGATCTTAGGCCTATTACGCAGGAACCTCTCATTTTGTTCCAAAGATGTTAAATTGGCGGCCTATAAAGGTTTACTAAGGACCTTGTTGGAGTATGCTTGTTCCGTCTGGGATCCACATCAGATTTCACTCCAAGATAGATTGGAGGGAGTACAAAAAAGATCTGCTAGGTTTATATCCGGCGAGTACTCCCGTGAAGTTAGCTCTATGACCGCACTCCTCAAAGATCTAGGTCTACATACTTTGTCTGACCGCCGCAGACGTTGCAGACTCATAATTTTTGCCAAAGGTATTTATGGCCAAGCTAACATCCCCCTGTCTAATCTGTGTAAACCTACTCGTGGTTCTCGTAACATGCATGCTTTGCACTTTCGCCCCCCTCCGCTATGACTAATTGTTTTAAGTACAGTTTTGTCCCTAATACTACTCGGGATTGGAATAACCTCCCAGAGAGTCTTATTGCGGGGGCCATAAGTCACCCAAAGCCGGCGGATTTCATTATGAACTCTTTGAGGGCCTGACTGATCACACGGCACGTACGCGGTGTAAAATTGTCCTTTTGGATGTCTCACCGTTTTGAAGAAGAAGAAGATCAACTAAACTAAACTACTCAGTTCATTTTACAACATACAACAGGGACATTTTGACCTGAGGACGTTTTGACCAACAGCGGGGACGTTTCCACTGGTAAGCTTTAGCCCAAGCCCCATGCATACTGGAAAGGAGGGCCTTTCACAGAAAGATCTTTGGTGTACGGAAATGTACGCCAACAAATTTGGTGTTTGGCGTACCCGGCTGCTACAGGGAAAATTACAACAGTTGGCATATGCCTACAATTGCAGCAATTGGTGTGGCGTAGAATTCCAAACACCCCCACCTTGGCGTGATTCGTTAGGCTATGTCTAATGAAGGCTTGAGGATCCTCAGACGGGACGACTAACTTCATGTGCACACTTAACCCTGCATGTTTGACTCCACCAGGAGTGTTTTGCAGTACTCTTCCAGATCCAGATTCTTTGGGGTATGGCAAATGTACTTTCTGGTGTGGCCCTAGCCCAACATTAACAACACTGAGGCCTAACAGTGGCCTAGTAACACAGACATAGACTAACGATAGGCCTACCAGTTAGCCTAACGTTAGGCAACATGTTGTTAACAGCTCAGAGTATAGGCTAACTTATAATGATATGGGCGAAAAGGCCTTTTTTCAAGACTTGAAAGAGTATCATAAAAGTCTCTTGGAGAGCTTCATTATAGAAATGTCACACAAACCCACATACATATTTTCGTAAGCACTGCAGCAGTTGGTCTTCCATTGCGACTCTCATTAGCTTCGAACCTTCGGTCGAGAGCCCCTTGAATGTATGTATTTTTTCCCAGCGGGAGTGAGGACTAATTAATAATACTAATACTAGGACACGGCTGTTTATTTCAATGACAACTTTCGGACACTTTTTTGTAATACTGACAGCAGGTTATAAAAGGAACAACCAAACATTTCTGCTCGATGCGGTCAGTGACTGTCAATTACCCAACCATGATTTCAAAACATTCAGCCTAGGCTTAAACTGTTGGGAAATACGATTTTCCCATTCTCAAACCTGAGAAAAAACAATACGGTACGCACCTTCCCACACGTACTTGTACTTGCTTGGGCACGTGCGCACAACAACAGAAAATATTTACCTCACAGTACTTCCATCTTAACGTCATTTAACGAAAAATGATTTGTTTTTTTACGGAATTAATAATGCTAGCTTAAAGACTTAAAATATAAATATTATTTTCTTGCATTTAAATATATTTATTTGGAGTACTTTGTGGGGATTTAAGAGGAGTTGATGGACCAATTTCTATTTGAGGGAAACTAATTTGCAAAATGTGGAATTGCTGTGTTTGCTGGGGGAACTGAGACAGTTGTATTATGTGAACGCGGGAATCACATGCACAGTCGATGGTCAACGACTGCAACAAATTTCACAGACAAAATGTGGGGAATTTAGTGACTATCAAAGATTAAACCTAAGTGAAGCTTTACGTACGTATATTTTTTATGTACGCTTTGGAAAATCCGATTCACGCCCATCCAGGCATTTAAATTCATTTCATACCCTATCAGGCGGCCTCAGTAGTACTAGTAGTAGTAGTAGTAGGTCTAGGACTCCTAACGTTAAGAGGCTGTTTGGACCTTATTCGCAGAATTGGTTCTCATTCAGAGATGGACAATAGCCTACAGTACAGTAGTTCAGTAAACAGTACGGCTAAGGTTAGGTACTTATTCTAAACATTTCGGTGAAATTTGCATTATAATCCAACGCGTGGTTCCCAAAATCTGAGCTGGTAGGCTATAACCTAGTTGTCAAATTTTAATTTCAATGAAAAGTCAACATGAAGCACGCACTTAGGCCTAGCCTAGGCCTAGGACTAGAGGTTACCACCTGTGAGTCACACTAGTGTGATGCTGAAGGGACATTCCACGGTCCACACCGGAAAGTACATTTGCCATAAGACAAAGAATCATGCCAAGATAGAGGTGTTTGGAATCATATGCCACACCAATTGTTGCAATTGTATGCCAACTGTTGTAATTTTTCCTGTAGCAGCCTGGTATGCCCAATTTGTTAGGGTACATTTCCGTATGCCAAAGATCTTTCTGTGAAAGGCCCTACTTTCCAGTATGGTCCATGGTTACTCATGTTACATTTGGGGAGACCTTAGCTCATTCTTGTTACTTTAATTTTCTTATTAAAGACTGGAACCAACCAATCATTTGCAACAACAAAGTATGCATCCTGACCATCTTTTGTGTAAAATCATCATAACTTTGGAATTTTTTATCTTCTGCATGGAAATCCTTAAAGTGAGTTGGTTACTCATGTTATATGATTTGGACATGCATAAAATGAAAAGTTGACACAATTAAAAAGAAGTGTCCTTATTCCAAGCTTTCCTGCAATTTCATTGAACCTTTTTTAAAGAAGTATGTTAGGGAGATGTACATTGCATATACTTTAAAAAGTAAAGTAGACACTCCTTTTGCTGTGGCTGCCAACGTAATGGTGTCTCACGTTACTGTTACTCGAGTTATATTTTGTCCATGTATAGACATTTCTATATAATTCACTAAAAATTGAATAATTCTTGTAGGAGATATGAATTTTTACTTTTATACAGACCAGTATACAGTAGTTATAAAGGTTACATACTGTTTAATTTCATGCACTGAACATTTCACCTATAATTGAGCAGTGCACCATGCTAAGTACTGGCAAAATCATACTATCTGTGATCACTGTGCCGTCTGGCTGTCTGTCTTCGGCTTGGCAAATCCCCTCTAAAATATTGTAACAGATTCCATTTTTTGTCTCAACTTTAGTTTCAAGATCATGACAGTACAAAACACGACAAATGCATTATTTAAAACCATTTACAGTTTAGGTGTGGCTACTGTATACAAAAAATAAAAAAAAAAAAACACAAAAAAATGAATACATATCAGGGTTTTCCCTGGGTTTAGAATTGAACGTCGCGCATCTGATGCTTCCATTGGTGGATCGCCGGCCTGGGGGGAGGGGTATAAGGGGAGGGGGTGTCCCCCTCCCCTTTTGGAAATTTTGTGACTTATGCAAGTCCCTAGACGCAAAATGGTGACATTTTTGAGCCAGATTAGTCAACACAATTTTTGTGAGTTGACGCAAAAATATTAGCACCGATACTCACATTCGTACAAATTTTGATCTACTGATAGCGGTCACATTGGCTTCCATGTCACCGTAATTTCTGCTTCAAAAGTTTTGGTTCATCGGCATGGCCTTTATTAAGCGCTGGCACCAGAAGATTTTTACCCCCGGTTGGCCGTTATTTCGCGTCCGTTGCTCACCAAAATTTACGTGATTGGGCCGGCTTGCAATATTACCAGTTCAGGATAGAAAATATTGGGAAAATTTTGTAGGCGTAATATATTTTCACTTCAAATGTGGAGATGTAAATCAACTGTTAATGCGATAGAGTTGTTTGCAGTCGATGTCACATGCCCCAGGCTTTAATAATTTAGTTCTTAGGCCAACATCATGCTCATTCTATTTTTCATCCCCCAATCATTTCGGAACTATTGCAATTTGCATTCCTTTTCTGCACTGGTCGGTTGTAGTTGCTATAATATACTGAAGCGACTCTCCTGCTTTAATACGAACCCCATGTAGAGCAACCATTCATGGTAATCTTAGAAGTAGAATCTTAGCAGTTCTGGGCAGCCAACAATTGCACCCGATTAACGTATCTTATGGTTCCTTTCGGGTATAAACATCCCCGGAAATTTTAAGCAGTTCTTGTCCAAAACTTACGTCTTGTTTAAAAAGAATCTGCAACTGAAATGCACTTAGGTCAGATCCCCGAAAAATCCACGTACGCAGAGATTTGTGATGCCGTTTCATGGTGAATTTGGCACGGGGCTCGCCCTGCTTCGCTAGCCGGCTATATAAGCATTGGCAGTGCGATCGTCGTAACACAAACTCAATGGGAAAACTTGTCTCAAGACCGAGTATTTTCACACACTAAATCACATAGGCGAAGGCGCGAATTGTGATTGGCTGGCTAGAATCAATGCAATTGAACCAATCACGATGCAGGGACTAATTTAAATTTTGAAATGGGTCGTATGCATATGATGTCACCAAGCAAAACATGATGCCTTGTTTGGCGGAAAAACGGACACGCACGGAAGTCTACTGCATGCGTGTGCCAAGAATTTTGCTTCACGAGACCACGTGCATCACGGTTTTTGTTTGCAATGACGTTGCATGACAACATTGCACAAGTCCTACTGTAAATAACATTACGGCCGGAAGGAATGCTGGGAATTACTTAATTTATGCAAGATAATAATCACCGGACTTCACAAGATTCAAGGAGCTACGTGTACAAAACGTCCACAGACATGTATGCTAAGCTTTGGGATTAAAAAGAGGCGAAACACTGCAGCTCGATAGTCTGCTTTGTGCAGAACAGTTTGTACAGCAACTTACGCGGTGCTTTTTGCGATAAGCTAGGAAAAGACATTGAATGCAATTCTAATTCCATGTAACACTACAGGGTTATAGCGGAAAATATCAAACGATCACTTCCATGGCAGGGGTAAAAATTTTATGTTTGTGATTATCAATGCAACCAGTTTTGGCGGGAAGTTAAAGAATTGAGTTTACAGGAATTTTACGAAACTAAGGGCAAGTTTCAAGCATATTTGAACCCCTTTTTCAGTTTGCAAATAATCGGGAGTAATGATCAAGTGAGTGCCAGAATTTATAAAAGCAATGGAGCACGTGGCTGCAAGCAATCACATGCACAGATTGTGTGTGTCCCGATCTTTTCATGAAAACATGTTGGGAAAACAAGGGTTCTATGACATCATACACATAAGGTCTATCGCACTTATTTTAAGTTACCTCTAAACATCGTGATTGGTTCATTATTGCGTTTAATCAGCCAATCATACTTGTGACATCGTCAATGCAGTTTTACTGTGTAGGAAAAACATGTAGAAACCAACTGTCTTCGCACAGAATTCTAATACTCCCATTGCATTTTTGCTACGATTGAATTTCCCAAACTTTGGTTGTAGCCGGGCAAAACAATCGTGTCGTAAGTTTTAAGAACGAAGTAACAGGAAATATGTGGGATTACATCGTGAAGATACAATGACATGGTTCGTCCGTTTGATTGATAATTTCGCAAATCTGAGACATTAGCCCCGCCTCTAACCTGCCAAAGGCGGGCGTATGTGTTTTGGTCATGCAAGTCGTGTTATGCCACATAGCTGCTGTGCTCCGGAGTGAGCAAAACATTTTCCTGATACAAGCCTGCGACGGCAAGTGCAGGCTAGTTAATTATAATAATACTGTGTTGTTACTTGTTCAATAGTAGGCCCTATGGGATATACATACTGAGCTCCGACTCGCATGCAGTGGTATGTGCATGGAAATTAAATAAGTTAGTTGCAGTTTTACAAATAAGTCAATGATTTTGTCATTTATTGTATTAACAACAAAAGCAGTCGTTGACAGAAAGAAGAAAAATTATGGAGGCTAGCTGGCAGCAATTTTGAACATCACGGCCGTTTTTTGAACGTCGCGGCCTCCTTGGTTTTGAAGCTTGAACGTCGCGGGCCGCGACGTTCAAAACGCCCAGGGAAAACCCTGACATATTAAGTGTCCTTTTCTGATGAGTTGGACCAATATATTACAGTCAGAATGTATCTTTGAATGCTAGGTATCCATGATTGTTGTCACAACTTAAAACTGTACCGAACATCTAGTTTCTTCTTAATCTTTTTTCCTCACATGAAAAAAAATCACATGGAAGAGGTCATTTCCAGTATTGACCAGCCTACTCCATAGCAGATACTGCAGTACAGTACTCTGCTGTCATTATCTGGATCCTTAATCTGGCATATCCTTCCTCTTTTCACTTTTATCCTCTTTTCAAATTGATTCTTCAGGCCTTAAATATTTAATCTTTATCCCCCTGCTGCTTAATAACCTCTATGGCAGAGATGAAGTCAAGTTGCGACTCAAGTCACAACCTTCCAACTCTCCCTGACTTTACAAATTCTGGGGTAATTTCCCATATTAAAATACATAAAAACTCGAGTCGATGACTTGACCCGAGTGACTAAAATAGCTGCAGATGACCTGACTTGCCAAGAAAAGAGAGACTTGACTATGTACATCTCTGCTCTATGATGCACAAGCCCTTACTGTACCAATACAATATCAACTTGGGTTTCACCACTGATCCTTGCCTTCTTGCATGGTGGAGTACTCCTTCCTTATGCATTTATGGTAGGGTGTTGACAATATTATGAAACATAAAATGGAACAGAGGACTTAAAAGAGGAGGAGCCTTTTTTGTTTTCAATACACAAAACAAGTACTGCACAATTCACCAATGGTATGCCATAGAATATACTATTTATGAACCTAATTATGACAGGTTACTCATGTTACACATATGGTTACTCATATTACATGGTTACTCACGTTACAGGATTTAATCTTCAATATTTTGAAATTTAGTCAATTCTCATGATCTTCATTGTCATAATTTTGTCAAAGAGTGTTCAAAGGAAGAGAATTTTGAATCCCACTAGTTAATTGTGAAAAACTTTTTCTCAGTAAAAAATTTCAGATTTTTTGGTTACTCACGTTACATCACCATAGTGGGTTAACATTTTTATTTCCTCAGCATGTACTACTAAAAGTCTTAAAAAAAAATCGTTGCATATTTTAGGGTACTTGGCTCTTCTTTAATTCAGAAATAAATAAAGTAATGTGATTCTGCATTACAAAAAAAATAAGAAGACTTATTTAACTTTTTACAACTTGTTTGTGTATTTTGGGACAAACTGGAAGCTGCCACTTTCAACCTTTTTTTTCAATGTAAACTTAATATGGAAACAGGTTTTTCAATTTTGTTTCTGACTCTGTCATGTGTGAAGAACAAAAAATGATGACTAAGTCAGAAAAATATTGCATTTGAATTTTTGAGCTCATGTCCACCAACCTGAAGAATAGCCCTGAAGACCCTCGAGACTGAAGCAGACCTGTCAACTCTCCCAGTTTTACCGGGAGACTCTTGGTTTTTATCTAGATATCCCAGCCCCCGGTTTCATGTGCTACTGTATTCTCCTGGCTTTTTAGTCTTCCATTTCTTTTGTACTAGGCCTGTGCTTATTTGAACTATTGACCATAAATGAACATATTTTGACTGTTTACAACTTAAGTGATGCACAACTAGTACTTTACCGTCTTTACAACAATATATGGGCCAAGGGAGCTTGGATATTTTGAATGCGCTGTATGGCAATGTACGTAGAAAAATACAAATAGGAGCAACTTGCACTGTGCAAAGCATCGATTGGACGATCCTCTCACCTTGCATTTATGTTGCCCATGCCTAAGTAGGCTTTAGCCTAAGTGACTGTCTTCGTATTTGGTTGAAAATTACCAACCTCCTGGTTTTTCTACCAATCTCCCTTTTTTTTGGCTCTGAAAAATGGAAATCTCCCTATTTGGAGGTCAGAGAGGTTGACAGGTCTGCTGAAGGTATGGAATTAAGGTCTGTGGGATAAGGTTTCAGGGTATACTGGTATTTCTATAAGTACCGGTACTGGTACCGGTATGGTACCATCGACCATAAGGTACCGAAGTATTGTGCAGAAGGGTACTCAACTGTAAGGTAAAAATCTTTTCTTAAAATTATAGCATTTGAATGGAATAATACCAAAATGTTACAAAAAATCCATTTGATAAATGCCTCATGTCTTTAAACATTACTATATAGACAGGGAATATTCACTTGATAATCATATTGCACCATTTCAGTCACAAATTCCCCAAAAGAATTTTGGAAATGGCCGTTTAACATTAATTTCGCAGAACTACAGTAGTACCTTCCACACTAACAAGGAACTTGCTCTCTTTTGACATTCCACCCAACCTAAGAATGATCACTGCTTCCAGCAAATGTTTTCACTTTATGTATTTAGAATAGTTTTCATACATCATTGATTGAATTGGCTTTGCATATGATAACACACAAAGGTAATTTTGTTTTACAACAAGTCCAAAGGAGAACCACACACCTTATTAGCACCTGAGGTAAGAAATCTACCTTACCACACTAGACTTCAGCTTCTTAGGATCACCACTCTGGAGGTGAGAAGAATTAGAAGAGACATGCCTTACATTTTCAAAAGTTCATTCTGATGCAAAAAAATCCTCTTTTTTTCTTGTAGCTATCTAAAGGTTCAAAGTAATTTGCTGGTTCATGGCTGTTGTAAAAGTTTCTCCCATAGATTTGTCAATGAGTGGAATAATCTGCCAGAGTGGGTACTACCAGTGTAAACTCCCCTTCTCTGGAATGCTTTTACTAGGCTAATATTGACAAGTTTAAGATTTCAAGACTGCGGTATAAACTAATTGTACCAGGTGGTTTCAAGCCGTTGGATTTCAAAAATCACAGGAACCCATTTGTAGGTTCTGTCATTTTTCACCATGGGAACCCATGGGAACCCACTTTTGGGTTCTGAGGTTTCATCATCACGGGACCACCACGCAATGGGGAACAATCGCTCACGTGAAATCCTATGGCCTGTGGTTTTCAGTAAAACTCTCAAAGCTGCAGGCTTCCAAAAACTCCCTGGTTGTTTGTTTACTGGGTTTGGACCACCCTCAGGGTATCTTATACCTTACCCCTTTAACCTTTTACAGTATGTTACAGTATAAGCTGTCCCGTAGTGCAAACATGAGAAAATTTCAAATACAATAATTTTCCCTTTAAGAAGTTACCAACTGTGCTGTTCTTTTCATTCAGCTGTCTACATTTGAAGCTTCCAGTTTCTCATTGAAATTCCACAGAGATGGAGGAACTGTCAGAACTGCAGGTTTTACTTGATCAACCTCTGGAGGATGACTACATACCAGACATCAAAGACTGGTTTCTGAGTATCCTTCGGAGAGAGATTCAAGAGAATATTGGGCCTTCATTTTGGGAGATGATTCCACTAACAGAACAAGATGAGGTAATCATAATTTTTTGTATATAATCAGTGTGCAGGACAGTAGATACCAGGATTTTTGCTAAACAGTGTCTAATATGCACATTAGGCCCCCTTCTTGAGAAATCACTTAGTGTGTCAGAGTGATGTATGAGTTTCAGCTATTCTTAGTTCTTACACTTTAATATGTGTTTCTCAAAATGTTTAATTGAAAGTTTCCATTTACCAGTCACTGTATGGGCTTCATTTGTAGTGGTTGCCTAGGTACTGTACCTGCCAATCATCATATTACCTGGTTCCAAATCTTCTAACCAAATCGTACAAAATATTGTGGGCAAAGAAACTACTACCTTTTTGCAGTGTTGTAACAAGTCAAAACTCGAGTCACTTCCTCTATAAATGATAGTGACTTGATAGAATTCAGGACTGATTTCCCCATTGAAATTGTACAGTGACTTGAGTCAATGATTCAACTCCAGTCACTTAAAAGTTTGAGAACTGGTGACTCGAGTCACTAATCTAGTGACTCTATTACAACACTGCCTTTTTGTACTTGCCCATAATAGTGGATTTGAATTACTTGCCTACCTGGTATTAATTGGGTCTGAGAATGAAGAGAGCACAAAAAATTGTATTGAAGTTTCAAAGTTTATATGGTACTGTACTTAGTTTTCTGATGTTGAGGTTTTCATCGGTGTGTTACCAGATCATGATAAAAGTTAGTTTTATTACTCACATGTGTGTTTGCAACAGTGCTGCTTTTCTAATATTGCATGCAAAGTAGGTGTCTCACACCAGGGGGCTGTTCCACAAAGAGTTACGCACAATCTTAAGTTTGATTCACCATAACTGAGCCAACAGTAAATCACACTTAAGATCGTGCGTAACTCTTTGTGGAACAGGCCCCCAGGCTCTTATTCTGCAAGGTCAGATGGTACTAGACCTTGCCTTTTATTAAGTTCAAAATATCTTGGTTTTGATGAGTGCCTTCTGGTTTTGTTGGACTCAAAAAGTCAAGAACCTCTGTAGTTTGTACAATATGTAATGTGTGCCATGGTCTCAAAATATATTTTTGTATTTTTTATTTGGTATTTATAGAGTGAAGAAGATGTATTAGCCTTTATATCAGCCACTGACAAGCTCTTTGAAAGTCTTCAGCCATATATGAACATCTCAGAGAAGATTTGTCAAAGGACAGATCCTATAGAAGAATTGCTACCTAAGGAGGATCCAAACAATTTTCAGGTCAAAGTTCAGACTATTATTAGAGCTCTGCTACTTTATCAAATGCCAGTAAGCTTTCAGAAGTGTGTCCATCAGTTTTACCTGAGAGCATTTTGGGCATTTCATGGGAACAAAGTTGCTTCAGATGGCAGCAGTTTTCTGGATAATTCTACCAGTGATACTTCAAACATGAAGATGGATGAAACAATTGATGAAGGGGAAGGTGTGTCGTCTTCAAGGGAGGGTGCAAATATGTCTGGTCATTTGATCAAGTCAGACCAATTTTCAAATCAAAGTATTATGATCCATTTTCACAGGATAAATAAAAATTTGTAAGTATACATGAAAATTTCTTCAAAGAATGATAACAAACTTGTACAAATATTTGTCGCACAGTATTTTAGCTATCACAATTAATTTATAAGAATTTATAAAAGCTTTTCAAATTGTTCAACATGGCACTTGAAACTTCTTGTGTAAGATTTTCCTGTTACCAGCAAATATTCTGCTATGTCATTGCATAAGGCAGAAAGGGAGATATGGCAACTGTAGCCCAATTAAAAAATGTTGGTCTTAGAGTAGTAGAAGTTTGTTTGTAAAGCATTGCTCTAAAAATATTAAAGTCTTCCACAGTGTTTGCCCGTGACCTGTTGTAAAACGTAAAGGGACAGTACACGCATTTGCTTCAAAAGTGTAAACTTTTTTTTCCATTATGTTTGCCTCTGGCCTGTTGTAAAATGCAAAGGTACAGCCTGGGCATTTGCTTCAAAAGTGTTAACTTTTTTCCATTAGGTTTGCCTCTGGCTTGTTGGAAAGGGTTTGTGGAGAAGCTGTGACATCTATCATCAATGACAGAATAGAGCAGTTTGTTGAGGAGAAATGCAAAGGAGAGTTTGAACAATCTTTCATAGCAGATCTTGAACAGGTAAGTAATATAATTAAAGGGAAAGTGCATTCTCCCCAACTTGTAATAGATTGTTCTATTTTTTGAATGATTCTTGAGAATCATGCAACAATATTTTTCCTCCTCCTCAATTGCAAACTTTAATAGGAGTGGCCACTTGGTTTACCTTGAGTATGCAATATATTTAAGTTCTCAAAACATTATGGAAGAGAAATAAGAATAAATTTGTGTGCCTTAGTTGTTGTTTCAAAACAAGTGTGGGGTGACTGCTCTTTTCCTTTAATACACGAGTGGTAAGAGGTCCCAAGAATTGCTGACTGATTGATCCATAGAGGAGAAGGAGACAGTTCAAACCTTTCCGTCCAGAATATATTTTCCAACACCTTATTTTGTCCTGTGTGTAGTTGAAAGGCAGTGAGAAAGAAAGTGGTTAAAGAATGTTTTTGTTTTTTATGATAAGAGAAATCAGTGCATCCATTATGGCGTGTGTGGCATTTTTAACTTACTATTCTGATTCAGATGTGCAGATGTTGAGTGGTTATGAAGTGACTAACCTGATTTTCAAGGTTGTCTTTGTATTACTGATAATCATCTTGCACAGTTGTTAAGCTTTCCTAACTTCAAATAACCAACCACTACTTTTGCAACATTGTTGTTAAAAAGTATTACTCAAAAGATGTCTCCTCCTGCTTCTTTTGCACAGTGGTTGAGCAATCAAGTGATGGGATGGCTGAGGACAATTTTCAATGGTGACCAAACCCAATTATCACCAGGCAAGTCTCCCTCCAGAACGCTCTCCAAGTGGAAGGAACGTCTGACATATTTTCTCTATCAAACTTATGCCAAACTACGAATTCGTGAATTATTTAACATCATTGTAGAGTATCCTGACAGTCAGCCAGCACTACAGGATCTCAAAGAATGTCTGGGAAAGACTGATTTGAGGTCTCACTTGATTCAATCTTTACGGGTTGCCATGGAAACAAGGTTACTACATCCAGGTAAGATCTAGGTAGTATATGTAGAAAATGGAAGACAAAGGGGTCACCTGTATTCTACAGAGACCTGTTGGGGACAGCTCTCCATTCTGAAAAGTCCTCATAGAGGTTAGTGTTAGAGACAAGGTTATGTAAGAAGAAGCCCTCACCCTGCCACTGTTCTTCATGCACACATTCAGAATATAGAGACGTCGGAACACATAGGTGTATTAGACACTATTCTGCATGAAAATAAGAAAATGTGATATTTTGCATTCCACTTCAAGAAAAACAGACCCAAACTCATCTCCTCTCTTCAAATAGTGTAAACCTTACATTCTTTCATTTATTCCCTCATCTAGCAAATTCCCCCCCCAAAATACTTTAATTCAACAACATAGTTTCATCGTCCATTAGAAGGAGCTAATCAACCTTTTAAGTACAATTTTTTAATGTATCCCCTACAAGTAATCTACTAATTTTTTCTTCTATTATTTCAGGTGTTAATACTGCTGATATTTTGACTCAGTATGTGTCCTCTATTAGAGCATTGCAAGTTTTAGATTCAGCTGGTGTTGTTCTAGAGAGAGTCTGCGAGCCTGTTAGAAGCTACCTCAGGTGAGACAACTTGAAAATGTTTAATGATTAAATAACCATATCCCTTGCAAATTGCTTGTATTTACATGAAGCCTTGGCTGAAATCAATGTAGCATTGGTGTATTTTACACATATTTATAACAACACAAAACTTACTCTGAGGGTACCAACTTTTCCTTTAAAATCATCTGCCTTTCTATTTGAACAGAAATTGATTGAGGTGATGCACTCAGATAGACTACAAAGACATTTGCATCCCACACTCAAATTCCATGTTGTATACCCTGTGACTGTGCTGTCAGTCACATTCTTGTCGATTGTCTTGAATTCACCTGTATTCCCCAGGAATACTATGACATGCCTGACCTGACAACTTTATTTGAACAGATTCATCCCTCATTACTGGCTAATCAATGTTTGCCTGTACATTTTAGTAATAGTTGACCTTTTTTAGATCATTTCTCCCTCTATGTACCTTTACTTCAACATTGTACCATCTTTTCTCAAGGTGACACTATATGACACAATTCGTGGTCATGTAAAGTAAAATCCCATCTGACTAACTTAAGATTCCTCAGACTACAACCCATACCCTTACCAGTTCCTACAGCTGGACAGTCCATCGACCAAGGAATAAATCTTGGGAATTTCATTTGATTTGATCTGATATTAATGTTGTAGAAGATTACAAATTGCACAGCATGAATGTTATCAAAAGAAAACAACAGTTTGGTTCAATAAATTATTCTTTCCGAGGGATTTGTTAGGGTACTGTCTCATAAGAATTTTTAAAATACAGTGTAACTAACTAGTGATGTTTTGAAGGTAGTACTCAAAGAATAAAACAAATTCTAGAAATTCTATATACATGATGATAACTCCAATGTAATTGTTACCATGAATGAACAATGAACCCTTGTCCTTCATCAAAAGTACTACAGAAGCCCATTTGTGTATGTGTGTTTGAGCCTGTAAACCATACCTTGCTTGGTACAAGACGCTCACCGGAGCTGAAGCCTTGCACGTCTTTCCTCGCTCACGCGGAGCTCGTAACCAGTGTAGCTACCCAAAAATTCAGACACTGCAATAAGCTCTGTCACATGATATGCAAGAGCACGCCCTCGCTCGCAGCATTCACGTGCTACATGACTTAAATGGCTTAAAGGGGAATTCCGACCATTTCCTTATGGGGAAGATCTCTGTACCCTGTAAGGCATTAAGTAGGGGTATGTGCTCTACTAGCAGTGTGTATTAGCCAATTGATGAGCATGTGCTGTGTTTGTGTGTGTAGTTTGGTTGTGTGTATGTGTGTGCAATTTGTTAAGACAAAAATTCAGAAATATTCATTCAAGAGTAAATTAACACAAAGCTAAAGCTTCTTATAACCTGAAAGATCACTGAAGTTTTTCCATATTCTTGTACACAATTAGTTCAGAACAAGAGGTTAACATTCTTTGTCAAACTTTTTATGCCGCTTTAATTCTTGAAGACTTTGATCAGGGCTTGTATGTTATTACCCATTTTTGCTTGTGTCATTTAAATAGCTTTTTGCACCTCACTTTTCCATTCACCTAGAACCAGAGATGATACAGTGAGATGTATTGTATCTAGTTTGACTGAAGAAGGGAACAGTGACTTAGCAGAAGAACTTGCCAAATCGAATCCACTGAATATTCAGGAAGGTCAGGGGTCAGAAGACTGTGAAGAGGAGGGGGATCCATTCAAATGGGAACCTGATCCTGTTGATGCTGATCCCAGTAAGTATAAGTATAAGTGATAAACATGGATCTGGATATCTGCAATATGCACCGTTTTTGCAAAAGTCTCTCTCTGTAGAGTTTCAAGATTCTGTAGAATTTGCTAAGTTCCAATCACATTGCATTTATATACCTCTTTGTGAAAAGTAAACCTCAGAAATACAAGTGAATACCTAGCTGATCAAGTGGAACTGTTCAATTTTTTTTTAACATAAAACCACTCCTACAAAAAGAGCATACCAATATTCTGACTTTTTGTATTGAATATACTCATTACAAAACAGGATATTGAAAAACCTCATAGCATCAGCTTGACAAAAATATCAATATTAATATCTGCACACACCTTTGTGATTTTCTCATTCTTTGTGAACATATTAGAAAGGAAAAGAGGAGTTTCTCCCCGGAATGTCGCCCACTGGGTTGGCACTTGTCCATCTATGCAAACAGTGAATGCATCATCTGCTTCATTTTTTGTCCTCAGAGATTAAAAATGTTGATAAGTGTGCATGTCAATTTGAAGGGAAACTTCTTACTCCAACAAAGAAATTCTGTCAGTGGCTAGGCAGTAGTACAATTCTTCACTTTTTTTTTTTTTTTTTTTATAATGCTCAACAATACTTAATAACATTGCCTCAAAGCTTCCATGTCCTTTTCCTGTTTTGGATGTTCCCTAAAGTATCTCCTCTGGTTTGTTTTAAAACAGGTCAGAAGCCTAGCAGCAAGAGATCTGCAGACATTCTAAGCATGTTGGTAAATATCTATGGAAGCAGGGAATTATTTGTCAACGAATATCGCAGCCTTCTGGCAGACCGCATCCTAACACATTTCAACTTTGACACAGATCGTGAAGTCAGGAATTTAGAACTACTCAAGTTAAGGTTTGGAGAGGCTCAACTTCATCACTGTGAGGTGATGCTGAAAGATGTGGCTGATTCCAGAAGGTGTAACATGAATATTAAATCTTCTAAAGGAATAAAAAAGGATTCAGAAGATAAAGAAAATAAAGAAGACAAAGAAGAAGAAGAAGCAGAAAAGGTTGAAGAGGAGGTTGATGGTGACGGTGATGAAACTGATGGTAAAAAGAAAGAGGTAAGATTTGTAAAGATACAAATGCAGTTGTATAGTAAACTTGCTTTAAGTCTATCATTTGTGGCATTTGCCATCCTTAGCTGACAGCATGGCTATGTTAAGGAACATTTGTCAGGATTTTAGTGGTACCTTCATGTTGTTCACCCAAACCCTAACAGTATGACTTGTTTTATGGTATCTGCAGAATGCCTTAAATGGTCTAGGAATTTCCTTGTGCAATGTTGATGGATTTTCATTAAGATGCTCAGTGATGCCTTTGGAGTTTGCACTAATTATACTAAAACAAAGCTCAGAATATTATTGGTGCATTTTGAATGCTGCCTTCATGATGTTAGAGATTTGAGGTCATTGAACCCATGTGGCTCTTGTGCTAGTAAAGACAACATATGAACCCATAGTTTAAGGAAGGAGCTTCGAACCATTGGTGCTCTATGTGAAGTCTGTAGGATGGCCCATCCAGGAGTCAGGAAAACCAGGAGTCAGGAGTCCAGGATGCTCTAACGTCTAATCATGCAGTCGATACTGCAACATCATATTTATGGAGGCTGCAAGAGAGAGTCTGAGGCCCAGGCCAGCCTCAACTACAACACAGCTTAAAACTAGAATTGAAGACTTGCAAGCAAGTCCAACATAGCCTCCCTTACAATCGTTTACTCCCAAAGGAGTTTTGCTCCATGAAATGATCTACAACCCCGGCCGAAAGCTCACAATTTACAAAACTGAACTGACCAACCTCTCAACCTCCATTGAGTCTATCATGCAGCTCTATCAATGAAAGTTCTATGATGCTTTTTTACATGCTCATTAACTGACACAGTAAAAACAGGCCAACCGAACAAAGCCACAACAGATTACAAACAAACCTCCGCCTATCTACATTATGCAACAAGTTCCACAATGTGTTCATTGCAGCACACAAAGTTGAAAGACAACATGCTCTTGTGTTTGTCTGAGTGTGAATAGCCACTGATCAAGCAAACTTTTTGAAGTACGTAAAAGGATGTTTTAAGGAATTAAAGAACCCCAAACCCAAACAAACACCCAGACGGATCACAAACACAATGCCAAACATGCACCACTGATCATCACGCCCTAATATCCTCGAAATTTGTAGTAGGCTGTACGATTCACTGCAAACCTCGCAAGGACATCAATAATTTATTCCTAATTTCGGACAAGCGAGGGAATACCTTCATCAAGACCTCTGATTGGTCTACGCAAGTCATGAATGAGACGTGTGTTTGCTTGATGTATCTCGTCATTGATACAGGTCAATGATGTATTACACAGTATGTGATGTAAAGATAGACCGATAAAAATACAAGACCACCACAGTGTCTTAGAAGGACATTTTCTTATCCCAGTTCGCCAATGCATGTGGCCCACATCATGAGTCTTTTCCCCTTAAAAGCAAAGTTCAATGTCTAATTGTGATTATTTATGTAGACTATCTATGTGGCAGTGGGAAACTTTACAAAAATTTTCAGGTATCTTTGCTTTATTTGTTCAGATTTCTAAAATGTCTTGGAACTTTATTCTGTTTGCACTGGAACATTTAGAAACTGTGTAATCTTGATGAAACATCATTAATGGTGATTGTAAATCCTAAATACGATTTCGTACACGTAGCCTGAGAGGCTACATAATTCCATGGTTTTTGATTTGCAATGTATTAAATTATGAATTTGGTTTTCCTTCAAACAGAATTTGGATTTCAAGGCCATGATTTTGTCGGCACAGTTTTGGCCTAACTTGAAAGAAGAGAAGTTGGTCCTTCACAGCAAAGTAGAGTCACAGCTGGAAAAATATACAAAGTCTTATGAGGTTAGTACAAGTCATGCTTAGAGTCATAGAAATGGCAGAAAGCAAATACTGCCCTTGTGTTCTGTCCCAAGTATGGCTGGAGATCCATCTTTTATAAAGGCCAGAGTGTGTATCTTCCTATTATGCCAACCCTCATGTTCTGGTTGTATGTTTGAACATTCAGAATTGAAAAATGGCTCTTTCACCTATTAAACAGATCAGTGGTTTTCTTGTATGACACATGCAATTTAGACATAAACATCTGCTTGTAGGATTTATAAAAGATCATGTTTTGACATGCATTTGCAATGCTGATCAGACTACTGTAAAGTATGTCATGCAATATGCACTTGAAACAATGGGAATAACATCTGCTGTTTGTCTATTTTTCATAACAGATGATGTTTAACATGATAACACTTTTTTGAAGATGTGTCAATTTGAGGTACACTCCTCCAAATATTACTTAAATTGTGGTTTACAGCTGTTGGTATCTTTTCTTAAAATTATGAATTTATGGCTTTTGAAGGATTTTAAATGTTGCATGAATTTTATGTGTTGAATGTGCCTTCCTTGAATATGCCTTCAATATTTATCTTCCTGAGAAATGTTTGAATTCTCTCCTTAAACTCCTTTAGTATTTGCTTAATTTGACTCCTGTTAATTAACACCTTTGCTTTCTCTTTCAGGCACTTAAAGCAACAAGGACACTTATCTGGAAGCCTCATCTTGGCCAAGTGACCCTTGATCTGGAATTAAAAGATCGTACCCTCTCCTTGTCTGTTTCACCCTTGCATGCAACCATCATAATGCATTTTGAGGAAAGAGGTAATTTTAGTTGCAGTCAAAGAATGATGGGATGTGAATGCTGGGGTGGGAGGGGTTAGGTCAGTAGTTCCATTTCATTATTTGAAAATAATTACACTGGGATTTAGGAATTTAGGAGGGGTGTGCTTAAGAGATATAACAAAAGATGTCTGCATGTACCCTCAAGGCTCCACCCTTCCTTTTGGCCATCTTTAGTAGGAATGGTCGCCCAATGTTACAAACAAAATGCCCATATTATTAAGTGATCCAATTATATTATAAGGAGTGGCAGGTATCAAGAGTGGCATTGATTGAGGATACATAATGTGCCAGTCAGGAAGTTTGTAAAACTGCCAGCAGTTTTGAAGACAGTTGGGGGGTTGGGGATGAAGCAACAAAGGAGAATTTTGGTACTAGAGTATGTCAAATGCCACTTAATGTCCCCATCTGATGAATGGGAGTGTATTCCTTGTCTTTAACCTCCTACGTAGAGGCTTAGAGATGCTTTCCAAAAGGTGCATTGCACTGTACCACCACAGGACAGCTGAACTGAGCAAATCAAATGACTTTCTCCAATGGATACTCTGAAACACAATTAAATTTCAACATTTTAAAACTCTTCCTCTCACTTTCAACATGCTGAACAGTGAACTTCAGTCCTCAGTGAATTTCAAAGTGATTCCACTGGAATTAAGTACTGTGACTAAATCTAAATGAAAGAATCATATTTAATACTTTAAGGGACAGACCTTTTAATGACCATTTTATGGAGGATTTTCTCCATTTTCCAATTGTATCAATTTCAGAAAATTTTACCTTAAGTACTAATGCCACCCATCGATATTTTTGAACTACATGTCACACAAACAGTTCATGTTTATGTAACCAGACTCATGGAACTGAAGTAAAGCATTGATCATAATTATGTTAGATGAAGCAGCATGCAGTTGTTGTGTGCAATTCTTCACGGTTTTGCTATCTTAAATCTAAAGTATCGGTGTGTGCATAACTGATAATGGATTAGTATAATCATTTCACAAAACAGCCCTTTTTCTTGGGATTGTGAAGAAGTTTACACCTACGGTTTGAAGCTATTCCAATACCTATTATTTGGGAAATCATTTGTCAGGAAAGAATGGTTGGCTTTGGAGTGGCAATCAACTGTAACAAATTGCAGTACGATGTGATGATCTTGTTGCTGTAAATTATGAAAGTGTGGTGAACGACTGGTTAAGTTGTCAAACCTGTGATCTTAGAGTTTATGGTTCGGGTTCTGAAGGGTTCAGTACATTGTGGCCTTGGGCAAGATGTGCTGTTTCTATGGCTTCCTGTCTACTAGGAGTAAGATGGGTCAGTGGCAACACTACAAGGAGATCCCCCTCCCCCCCACCACAAGTTTCTGTCCTTGCCCCCATTTGTCCAACCAAATTAGGGCAGTTAGCAGGGAATAATTTAGCATTCAGATTTTGTGTAGCAGTTTTGAAGATTTTTTAGGTCTTTCCCTTTGTGTAGCAATTTTCCCTGTTTGTGTAGCAAATTGCGGTGCGATACTGGATAAATTATTCCCTGGGTAGGAGTCCGGTTTATAAAAAAAAATAAATATACCTCTCCAGAAACTGAAATTTTTGTTCAGAGATATGCTAAGCCCACAGAGCTTCAGAGGGCTTTGGCCCCTGGACCCTTCCACACAGAAATGGGCTATTCAGGCTTGTTTGGGGCTGTGCCCCAACATACTGTTTTGTCCCACCCTCCCCCATTCCCAATTTTGATGTTGTGGTGCAACCGCTGGGCAGATACCTGTAAGATATTGTTACTTGTATCACTTGGTGCTGATTTAGCTGCAGTCTAGAGGAATTGTTTGTTGGTTGGGTTACTGCCAACAATGGATAACATCCTGTAGAAGTATCTTGAGCACTTTTGTAAGGTGGATTTGTGCACTTGCAGAACTAACAGTATTATTATTTTTTTTTTGTGAAGTACTATTTTCTCACTAAAGACTTGTGAGTTCATTTTGCTTGTCTGGGTGTCTTTTTAGATAAGTGGACGATACAAGAACTCAGCAGTGTGATGCAGGTACCCAGCACAACCTTGAGAAGAAAAATAGCATTCTGGCAGAGCCAGGGAGTTCTCAAAGAAGACCCTCCTGATTGTTTCATTTTGGTTGAAGAGGATAGTGGCAGGGCATCCAAAGAAACAGATGATGTCCTCATTGATAGTGATGATGATGTGGAGTCTGCAACAACATCAACACAATCCCAAACACTGCAAGTTTTCTGGTCTTATATTGAGGGAATGTTAACGAATTTAAGTAGCTTACCTATTGAAAGGATACATGCCATGCTTAAAATGTTTGCCATGCCTAGCCCAACCACATCAGAGATCTCAGAACATGAACTGAAATTGTTTTTGGATAAGAAAGTAAAAGAACAGGAACTTGTGTTTTCAGGTGGAGTTTATAAATTACCAAAATCGGATGATTCATGATGACAAGAGAAAGCCAGAGTTCTAGAGTTCAAGGACACACAAAAATATTTTTTGGACTCCAGTCCTTGTTCATAACAATTCAAATATTTATTTTGATTTACTGGGTCAATCCCTCGACTTGGACCTGCATTTTTGGTGGGTATGTGGGGGTTTTCCATTGAAGTCAACAAAAGTATACTATATGTTACTACATTTGAAGACACATATTGTTTGGAAATGGTTTCAGGTCATGCTACAGCAGAGTAGGTATGTAATGGTTCTTAAAATGAAGGGACAACTCCCCACAGTCAGTGGTTCAAGGTTGTTGTGAGTATCCCAGATATTTAGGTCAACAATGCAAATAATAAAGTACCAATTATGAGCTGAATACTCTACATAAAACAATTGTTACAAACTAAAGGTGCAATCAGAGTTTGGTTTTCCAAGTTTCCTATGGTTTGAAAGTCAACTTCACAATCATAAATTAGGTTAAAGCTAACAAAAATTGATCTGCCATCATGTTTGATGAGATGATTGGTCACCTTAGTGATGAGACTGTCTAGTCTTACATCTGTGTGGAATTGTTTTACCTGAAAAATATTAAAAAATTCCCGTTCAACAGTACTTACCACAGAGTTAATCGTTCTTTTCTCTTGAAGGATCTCTTCAATGTCCAGAGGTGCCAACTCTCTCTGATTCTCAGAGAGGCTCCCTGACTATTCAAGGATTTTTGTAGGGCTGTGAACGTTTAGAAAAATAACTAAACGTTTAACCTCAAAAATTTGCGATCGTTTAGCAATTAATCGCGATTACCTTGTCACAACAAAAAAAAGTTTTAGTGTGTAGTGATTGATACTGAATGTAATGCAGAAGTAGTAATTGTTGTTATCTTGCATGGTGAAATCAAATTATTCTGAAACTCTAAAGCCTACAAAGTTCAAATATGCCCAGAATGTTCCATTTAACAAACACCAGGGATCATCAAAGTATACAAATGGATAAAAAATTTTTTCTATCCATTTGTGTACTCTAACAAAATGTCAAAAACAAGTTTTGCGATTAATCGCTTGTAGCTTTGTACTTAACGTTTGTAACACATGCGATCGTTCAGCGCTTAATCGCTATATGTTCACAGCCCTAGATTTTTGTCCATTCCAACTAGAAAATATGACACCTTCCCTGATTCAAGAAAGTTTTTCCCTCATTGAGTTGCATGTAATTCTAAAAAAGCTATCTGATTCCTGTGTGAAACCTCCCTGATTGCTAGATGTAAATGTTGCCATAATCAGTTAAAAGAAGAAAATCAAAGTGTTGGAACAAAAGGTTAATATTCTTCTTTGTCAAACTTTGATTGGCCCTTTAACCTAAAGGACTTAGTTTTAGAGGAAACTTCATTTATCCTTTTACTGCTACAGATACTTTAAGAAAGTGGAAAGTGTCTTCTTAGAATTACCTTTTTATCTGGTAGTTTTCATTCACGAGAAATGTATAAAGATATGCATTGACTGTGTGCAATCTACAGTTTTATACAAAAAGAAATATTTAAAACTTGCATAGTTGTCTACTGTAGTTGTGATTTTTTTCTTGTCTCAAAGATAGTAAATACAAAAAGTGGATTTGAAATTAAAGTCTTTTTATGGATGAACAGTCTTGCTATGCACAGATTCCTATGTAAACAAGATGTGAGAAGAAATTATTCGGTTAGGAAATCTTTATAGAAAGGGTGTGTTTAAACAACTGTAGTTTGGGGCAACATGCTTCTGCAGGCATCCTGAAAGGACATGACTATGTAGTCCCTTGCAGGCCTGACCTGGCAAATGAAGTTAACCATCAAGCATTTTAGTGTTTGGGTATACTATGGTTCACTGACTTCACTGGTAGCAAAGTACTGTGTTCATTTATTTATTGAAGAAGTTCTATATATTGTTCACTGTCTGAAGCCAACACCCTATGTTTCATTGTGACACTGGTTTTGATGACTTGAGCCAGGGGAAATCATTTTTAATGTAGATAAGTGTGTCTTCTACCTCTACAAAAGAAAAAGTATTACTGGAATAATATATCTTCCATTCATGTCAAATTAAAGTTTTGCAATAGCTAGATATTTACTGAGAATTTGAAACTTCGATTTTGCAAGAGAAATATTTTCACTTCCTTTGGAATGTATCTAACCTTGTGGGTTAGTCAGTTAGTTGGAGCTTTTACGGCCCAGTTTGCAACCTATTGGTTCAAGTCGAGCCGGTCACGGCCTTCTTCCAGTTGTGGCTCACTGGCTTGTTCTCCCAACTCCATTGCTTCCGTGTGAGAGGCGAATGCCCTACCGTAAGACCAAAAACGCAGTCTCCAACTTTTTGGAAGCATTGAGTTACATTAATTGGTATCTATTTTTGCAGTTTCGAGAGAGATTTAGAATGTACGGAAGCTAAGAAAATGCTGACAGGAGAAAGACATTGCCTTCATACTAGCTGTTAAGGGCAGACATTCTCATAGGGGTTATTTAATTATTCCTTTGCAGAATGTTTAAGTCGAGACCTGACAGTACAAAAAATGGGGTCAGCAGTAAATGTAAGCTTGTAACATTATAAGCCTCAACATGACAACGCTGGTTCTGATTCTGCAAAAATCATTGCATTTGAAGATAAGAAAATGATCAAACATCACTGAAGTAATGCAAGAAATAGTATATAGACTTCTGTGAATAATGAATTGGTGTATTTATTTTGGAAACTTTTTGAAATTACACAATAATTTTTTTTTAAGTACTGCAGAAGGGTTGGGTTGTTTGCACAGCATGATGCTGACAGACTCAAAGGGATCTGTCTTAAGGTAAGAAAGTGTTTGCCTTATATTATCAGATGTTATTAAATATCAGTAAATGGTATGTCCCTTCACAGAATATTAGGAAGAGAAAAAACAAGGGGTCACAGTCAGCTTTCCAAATCAATCCCAAGTAGGAGCCATGTTTCTCACCTTGTGCATGTAATTCTATTGATCCAGAGCTGTTTCAAGGTTCCTCTTTAATGGGACAATCTTTTGGAATCTGGTATGTTGGCAGAGGGCAACAAGTGGTATTTAGTGTCTCCCTAGACCTATAGGTTAATGATACCACAAAGTTCATGAAACTCTTCCATTGTATGGAACTGTCACTGTATTGATTCCTTTCTGAAGGAAGTGCTATGTGATGGTGATGTCCTGTGTGTATTTGTGTGTATGTGACACTTTTGCTTGTAAACACAATCTCTAGTTGAGAATAAGAGACACTTTTCATATTTGGTATACCAAGAATCCTATTGTTTTTGGTGGGGGTCATTGTTGGTCACTAGGGGTCTAAACCTTGTAAATATGATATCTCAGGTCAGGGAGGATTGACACTCAATATTTAGTATAAAGGTTTTTCATGTTGAGAAAAAGAACCCCAGTTGTTTTTGGCAGATGTTAGAGGTCAGCTGAGGTCATGGGGGGTAACACTGAAGACCTCAAAAGTGGCCTGCAAAGACAATATATTCAAGTTAGGAATGACATTTGATGTACAGATTTTTCATGCAGAGAAGAAGCAACCTTATTCTTTGAGGTGAAGTTAGAGCTCATTTGAAGTCACTGGAGGTGGAACTTCCAAAACCCCCAAATGGCTTGTTAACATGGTATCTCAAGGTAGGAATAACCAACACTTGTTCCTATATGGTATATTGATTTGTCATGTTGAGAGGAAGAACCATATTGTTTTTTGTTGGAGGTCAAAGGTCATTTTAGGTCACTGGCTGCAAAAACTGCAAAATTCTTGAAAATGACTTGCAAACATGATATATCTCAAGATAGGAATGACCATTACCTTTCTTTTTGGCATTTTGATTCCTCATGTAGAGAGGATGAATGCTATTGTCTGTGGTGTCTTTGGTTGGAGTCCAAGGTCACTGGAGATTGTCAGAGATAAAAGTGTAGTAAACAGTATTGGCTTCAAAATAGTAATACTCATTGGGGAATTGCCACTACTCCCCACACTCATAGAACTTAGTGTGCAGTTGTTAATAAGCCTATTGCCAACATAATTCCATTATGATTTCTTGTGGATGGTTCACTAGTTTCAGAAAAGGCAAGCAGTTAGGTCTACTTTGTGTGTATAATGTATTTTTGTAATTTTGGGCAAATTATATGGAATAACTTTGTTTGTAGATATTGGATGTAGATTAGCTGACACAAACATCCCCAAAACCAGACCCAGTTTATCACGGTTACATCCTTGTCACAAAGGGCAAGGTTTAATTAACAAACTTGTGTGAATTGGACATTAATTCCAAAATGACAAACAACATAGTCTACGTATGCATGCGTGCTCATTGTAGGCTGTGATATCTTGGAAACTTTTGATCAAAACAACTCAGCATTTAGTTATGTATTGAGACATCTCATCTGTGAGACCACTCGGCACCAATAGCAAAAAGACAAGGAAGACAACTAGGCCCCACATAATTTCAAACCTGCTATCTTTTCTTTTTGAGTCTAATGTAAGATATCAAGACATTGGTTTGGGGGAGGGTCATAAGGAAACAACAGCCCTCCCGACCAAGGCAACTCCTAGCCTATGGTGTAATAACTCCACATATATGGCAAGACTGACTTTCTGGCAAGGGTCACAACTTGCCAAATAGCTTCTACAATTCTGTGAATTTGCAAGCAAATGCCAGTGTATATTTCAGTAAGATGTATGAACTCAGCAATCACCTCACAATCATATGCCATGCTTCATTTGGCACAATCCACTAACACAACTGCCACCCTGAAGGGAATCATTTGAGTACCTTACAACACATTACAGGGCTTAATGAATAAATTAATGAGGCACTGTTGAAATGAATGTTTATACAGGAATCTGTTGAACAAATCTATTATTAACCTGTGGAGTTAACTACTCAAAAGGGCTGCACCTTAAAACACCCAACTGTAAAGCACCATGTGTCACCTGGCTGCTCCATAAACCCCCTGCTTAAAAATATCATCCCAGTGTATTTAGCAACTTCTAATTGCAATTACTTCATAGTTTTCCTACCCTGCCTCTATTGACTTGTTCCTTTTGGTGGCATACTTCCTTAGTCCCTGGCTAGAGAGCAACTGCCATTTCTGAAACAGTGTATGTGAGCTGGCTGATTGGTTTCTCTTGTACAAATGCACCCCCGGCCCCAACTCAACCACCTCTTGAAATTGTATGTGCAATGTTACTACTGCAACTCTCAATAACAATTACTTTGTAATTTTTGGAGGAAATCTCTTCTTCCATTTTGTTCCTATTTTGTCAAGTACCAGTAATTTTCTGTTCAAAACAGATAGAATGAGTGTTTAACAGTTTCATTTCCAGGAAGAGCAACAAGCAAAGTGTATGGTGAAAACCTAGTTTCCCTCTCTGAAACTTGCATCTAGAAACTAAGCAGCAAATAGCTCTTACCTATAAACCCTTCTGTTTCATATCCTTCAACTAAAATACAACAGGGAACATAAAGATAATTGATTCACTTCATTTTGGTACACAAAACCATAATCAATTTATTGTTCAAACTTCTGAAATATTTCATAAAAGAAACTGTCATTTTTAAGAATCTAGACAATTGATGGTGTTTAACTAAATCATACAATCAATTTGATGTTCAAACTTCTGAAACATTTTCATATAAAAAGCTGGTATTGTAAAGAATCTAGTTAGTTGATGGTGTTTTTGGATGGTTCTACTCTCAATGCAAGAAATTAACAGTGCAAATTATACGTATCTTTCAAACTGATTGCAAATTCATTCAAAATTGTAGCATGTTTTACCATTGATCATAAGCAACATAGAAAACAGACAAAAAAATTCAAATTGAAGAGCTTCAACATTTTAAAACACCTCAGAGATGGCACAAGTAGTAAAAGATGAGTAAAAAAGGTTTCTTTTGGAATGCTCCGTCAATTACATTTTTGAAATCAAGAAACAAGCTGTCATTTAAATCTTATTGTTCACACTGCTGTGCATCAATTATGCAATCAATAATGTTGTTCAAACTTCTGAAATATTTTCATATAAAAAACTTTCATTTTTAAGAACCTAGACAACTGATGGTGTTTCTGGATGGCCCTACTTCCACTTCAGTAGACTAACAGTACAAATTACACATACCTTACAAACTAATTACAAATTCATTTAAAATTTTTGCATGTTTTACACTTATCATAAGTAAGTAATACAGGAAACACAGAAAAATTTAACAGTTTCATACTTTGAGAACACCAAAGAAATGGCACAACCAGTAAAGATGAGGAAAAAAGATTTCTTTTGAATGCTCTGTAAATATTAATTACATTATAGAAATCAAGAAACAAGCTGTCTTTGAATCTTATCATGACACTGTGGTTCATATTTCTGTAAGTATGAAGGCCAAACATTCCTCAATAATTTTGTACAGTGGGACAAGTATTTTAGCCTTTCAGGCACCATTCTGCAAATCTTTAAAACTCCTGTTGTGCTTAAAACCTTACTGTAGTTTTGATATATATACTGGACAGCTGATTTAATCCACTTTTCATAAATGGTTCTGCTTTCAATGAACAGTGTTCAGTGAATTCAGTGAATTGTTTTTAACTTAAAATAAGCAATCATGAAACAAACATTACTCTAAAAGATTTGTTAAACCTTCAATTCCCCTTACCCATCATCAGTTATTACACTCACTTAACTTCAACAGGTCAGACTGCAATGTGATTTGTGAAAAATAGATCAGCTGTTCTGCTGAAAAGGTAAGTTGTGTACACCCCTCGGCTATAGAAAAGTCGGTTGGTTAACTACTCATCTTTTAAAAGGAGTGTTTATTTCATGATCAATGAAGCAAAAACACATTTCAATAGCCAAAACACTGAAAATGACCAAAAACAAGATTCTCTTAAACTCTCTATGTAAGTTTCTCTTTGATTCTGACAAAGTTTGTATTTTCAGTGTAAGCCTTTGTAATACTCAGCCCTTGTCTGATCAGATAAGAGAACAAATAACATCCAAAGGAAACATTTTTTTACTGTACTTTCAAAATTAAGATAATACCATGCAAAATTTGCAACCTCGGCAAATTTCAAGTGCCTCATGTCTGATATTCCAAAAGTATATATTACAAAGCATGAAAATTGAGTTCAAGTGGTACAATAATCCCCTGTCTTCCCTGAATATTCCTGTCAGTACTGACATATAACATGTTAAAGTTTAATCTCTGCATTTAAGAATGGTAGATTTTGCCATTATTTATTATGTCATTGTTGTACTTCTCAAAAAATAAAATCTTTGTAATTCTTTCTTTTTCTGAAAGCTACTGCACCCTTTGAAAAATTTAATCATGGTCTCAATGCTTTGTGGGGGTTTACTTTACCAGTCCTCTCTGACAACATGTTATGCAAGAAAACAAGCATTCAAAACAACATTTTTAGTTTTAAAGATAAACAAAGCATGTAAATGCATGTGAGTTGTGCTACAAAATTGCATAAATTTTTGCACAATAAACTGTTTGGATGTAATCAAATAAATTTCAACATTTAGTATCTTGGCAATTGAACAAATTGTGACAATGGAAGTTGAATCTACAACAGTAATTTAAAAACCTCTAAAATGCATGTATAATTAAAATATTAGACTTGAGATCTACACTTTAAATACAGCAGAATTCTCACCGCCTGCTAAAGGTCTGGAATTTTTTGGATTTTCATGGACATATGACAATGCAAATTAACCTATCTTGAAAGTTTGAGTCACATTTGACCACACGCCAAATCAGTCAATATTTATTGACAAAAAAGTACCCACCTAGGATTCACACAGTCCTGGTTCATCTTACTCTTCTGTTAATCTAAATTCTTCAACATCAAATAGTTTTGCAGTACATCTTTGAGCCAGTTGGTGCAACCGTATTCTGGCATAGCAAAGGGATACCTGCTTTACAAATTTGTAAACGTGGTTGTCTTCAACTGAGGTGTCAAACATGTGCCATTCCAATTTCTTAAACAGTTTCTTATCTATATTGCCTAGAACAGCAATGGAAAGCACTGCGCTGATATTTATGCCCCATGGTATATCTCCGTTACATGCCTTTAACATAAACTGAATACTGCTCTCTGTCTCTTCACAAATTAATTTTACATTAGTTGACGGCTTATGAAGACCATCACCATGTTTGAACAAACTGTACAATTGTGTGTTTCCATCTTTTTCAACCAAAAGTTGTTGACAAACTGAACATTTACATCTTCTTTTGACCATCTCAACAACATAACCTGCGGTGTAGCCAATTGCTTCTTTTCTATAATCTGAAAAATCAATTAGGTTTGGCACTTTTGCATAGTCTTTCTTTGCTGGTTCAGTGCCATCATAAGCTACATTCAATTTTCTTGCCATTGCCATGTCAGAACATGACACACTTTTACCAAGACCAACACTGACATTGTCACTCAACACATTCAAGATGATGGACCCATCACTACTACAGCTGCACCTACCTCCAACAGACATTGTCTGTCCCATCAAGAGCTTGTATGCATCTCTGAATTCCATTGCAGTAGGATTATGATGCCACCTACCCATAGCCTTAATAGCAGCAAAAAATTGCTCTATGTGATCATGACAAAATTTGTAGGTGAGAAGGTGGCTCACAACTTGATCTTTGCAACAGATATACTCATAAAATATTTTCTTAACACTCTGAATGCAAGCAAGAAATCCCAAATAACCAGTTCCCATGTATGTTTCATACAATGGGGTGCCTGAGACATTGACCAAACCAAGAATGTATTGTTCAGCTTTTTCTAACATGCCAATACATCTGGTGTGGTTGGAAGCCCTCAAAGGTGCTTTAAACCCTTTCCCAAAAGGGTTTCTAGAATCAAGAACATCAAACAATGAGTCAAAAGTCCTCAGAAATTTGACAGTTGCTTCACATCCTCGAAACTTTGGGAGGTGAAGCTCTTTGTCACAATACTCCAATGCATCAGAAACTTGTGAGTCAAAAATTTGACATGTCACATCAACATTTAATTTTGAAATTTTCTGGAAATGACATTGTGGAACATTTTTCTTGTTTTGCTTTTTGGACTGAGAAACTTGAGATTTCTGGAGTTTTTGAAGGTTTATTAGGTATTTCTACTTTATAAGATGTCCATGATTGTCTTCTAAGATCCCTAGTTCTTTAAATTTAAGCCTGACCAAAGTCAACATATGACAGGCATCAAATAGGATATGAACTGTATGAGATGGATCAGCAGGGTTGGGGAAAGATGTTTGTAGAGATTCTACTTCCATGTTAGCTCCAAGAGCAGCAACGAGTCTCAAATTACATGAAACTCCCTCCCCTGTAATCGACACAACTGTTACTCCGATTTCATGAAGTCGGCAAATACACTCTTTCACAACATTTGCAGTCTCTGCATCACTAAAGCACTCCATCAAAAAATAAGCCAATGGAACCTTCCATGAATCATCAATGGATACTGCCATTAAGACAAGGCCATGACTTGCCACATCATCAATAGGACACAGGCCACTGCCAATATCCACATGACCATATGATCTTTGACTTGCAAAATCATATTCAGTATCCTTTTGTACATGCATTTCATCAAATAGAAGGGCACATGGTGTCATTTTGTTTGCTTGCCTATTTTTCTCAACTTTTTGCCTGAGGGCTATGAATGCACATTTTGAAAACCCTGCATCACCTTCTACAGAACCATACCATGCTCTCAAAATGCTTGGATGAGGAAAAGCTATGCTAAAATTCTCCCTAACAAAGTCATAGGCTGCAGATGAGTGAAACAGTAAAGTGTAGGCAAATGGCTGAAGTTTTTCATGAAATTTGACTTGTTCATCGTTTTCCTCATCTTTCAACTGAGATAGTATGTCTTGTGGGATGCATTCCAGGCAACCTTCCAACATCTCACAACATTCATGGGAAATGAGACTCCTGTCCTTGAGAGCTTTTACTATGTCAGACAAATTTTTAACTTCAATCTTTGACCTACTTGTTCCCTGTTTTTTCAATTTCATCTTCTTGGTAGTACAGTCTCCCCCATCATGTACCCCTGACTTCTTTTCATGAACAGGTTCTGGTGGTCCTGCAGTAGAAACTCTGTAATCAAGAGGCTTCATTGGATTTTCTTCATCATCTGTCTTATGGTGAGGATGTAAGCATTTACTTTTTGTTGTGGATCTACTTGATGGAGTGTGTTCTTCATCTTCCTTAATACAGAAAGTCTGTTGAGTAAAATTTATTCCCTTTGGTAGAGGAGCATGAATCAAAAGATATTTGAAGCTTTCTACACGTATAAATTGTTCTCCTGGCCCCTCTACCCATGGAAGTACTACCTCCCAGGTGGTACTTCCAGGCACATACCAGGTTTGGAATTTAAGAAATTGAATATCATGGTGGTCATCATCACCAAAGCTAAAGATTTCTACTTTTTTCAGTGTGCAGTTTCATTTGTGTAAAGGCCTGTTCCTTTCATCCAAAACTACAATAACAGTAGAAGCTCACAGATATTCTCCACTATCACAGCTCTTTGATTGACAGGTTCAAGCTATGCAGTTATGAAGCTCATACTACACATCATAAAATTGAGGAGGTTTTGATTACACATTGATGTCTTGCCTGCTCATTCTGAAGCAATAAACTGAGATTGTGCCTGGGTGAGAATGAACTTTGAACTACCGTGAGAGGTAAAGTAAGTAGGTTAGGAGAATTGAAACTACTTGCGATGAGAGGATTAGGCCTGAGTTCTGGCATACAATTTTCCACATCATTTTTTTCAAAAATGTGAATAGGAAATCGTAATCAACAATGGGTTCAACTGTGACCTCACTTATACATTGCTACAGGGACCACCCACCCTCTTTGGTCCCACACTGCCCTCCTTTCCCACATTCCTACCCTTCTTGAAACTTTCAATTGAATTGCTGCATTTGTACCACAAAATGGCCAGACTGTATAAAATGAGAAGAATACTACTGAACATGCTATGTGTGTAGAATCTACTACAGTTTAAATGTGTGAAAACATCTCAGTACAAAGGAAAGCTTCAGTAAAACTGAGGGGCTGCAAAAAGCATCCTTTGACCCCCTGGCCATGGTTGGATTTGACAGCTCTTTGCATACACAAACTATGCCTTTCAGCAATGCAATGCTTCTTCCTTTCCTTCTTTCACTGAATCTACAGCAGCAATATTCTGCATGTTTAAAAGGGTGTCCGGTCAACTCGCCCCCTGCACAACTCGGCCCCTGAGACATCTCGGCCACTATTGACATGCTGTATTATGTGAATTGTTAGATTGTATTTTGAGGAAATTTGCACAGCCTAACGTTCAGCTTGAAGACATTGCTCAAAGTAAATCTAATTTCGAAAATATAAGTGAAAATTTTTGAAAATGAATCACATTTCTTACTCTGATAATTTTTTTTTTAATTTGACAAAACCGATTCATTCCATGTCATTCAAAACCTCTCTTTAAAGGGGCCGGAATGGGTGGTACTTAGTATGTACAGAGTCCTAATTGCTTCTCGGCCTTTTGGCTAAGTTTGTGCGTAGTATCTGTTCTTTTCATCCAGTCTAGAATAGAGCCATACATAACAGTCCAATCATGTAAATGGTCTAAAGGGCCCTGACTTTGGTCACGCACTCTCTGTCCTTCAATGGACATAATAGCAGTCTTCTGGAAGCTTGGTCATACTGTGATGGCCAATCTCGTTAAATTCAACCCTGGCTCCCTTCATGTTCATGAAAGAGCCTAATATATCTTCGGCACGAAATCCGCAAGTTGATTTCGGACCTTTCCTAAAAAATGTGCAAGGTTCATTGCCTATATGATAATGTCAGATGGTGTGCCTTCTACCCTTCTTTTACTTGATTGACTGTTCAAGTGAGAGTCATGTGACAACATTTTTCCTCTTCAAATGTGAAATAGTTTACAAGAGAAAAAACACTTGGTTTCAAGTTACAGTACGTTGAATATACAATAGTTAAGTACTACTAAGCAAGAAAATACTTGTATTTCTTGAGGTTAATACTAATATTAATAAGGGTAGTGCTTATCCAATGGTAGCCTAGCTGTCTGAGGGGCCGAATTGTCTCAGGGGCTGAGTTGTCCAGGGGCCGAGTTGTCTCGGTGGCCGAGGTGCTAACAACGGACTAGATCACTCTTCTCCAATTCATGACGTCACATTACGTAATGGGAATTGCCCTGTAAGAAGCCGGTTTTCCCATCGTTGAGCCAGTGCATGTAAATGCTGAGAACGCCTGTTGTATGCATGCTGTACGTGAAGTTCGCAGGTTACCGCATGCAAGTTTTTTTTCATAGCACAGCTAGGGGAATTCTACGGTACAGTATATACCTGTACGTGTTGCATGTACTTGCGGAAGGGCACACGTTTTGGTATGCTGGGTTTCCTGATCCGCACGTTTTCCATTTCTTTTTCAGGTTCCCCGTGCAGAAAAAAATTACAGTCTGGTCGTTGACTGATTTGAAAGCAGCTCGAACTATCCAATGGGAGAACCGGATTCGTACAGGGCAATTCCCATTACGTAGTGTGACATCATGAATCGGAGAAGAGTGATCTAGTCCGTCGTTAGCATTGAATCGGAGGAGAAGATTTTTTGCATTTGATGTGAGGTTTTTTGTTTAAGACAACTTAAAGTTTGTTTTGCTTCTTTAGAAGAAGATGATGGGAGGGTTCTCGAGAGATCTGAAGGGGTAAATGTAGTAACTAGTATGAGGTGAGAAATCATGAACAGTTTTGTGCGAAGCACTGTGTTGGTGTTAGGCGGTGTGTCTTACCTTTTCCTTTTTATATATATACTATATATAGTATATAACGCCAGGACGACCTGTGGCCTAGCCTAGCACAGTGACAGAGCCGAAGGAGCAAGAGATACAGTGGTTATGATCTGCGTCCTGTCATGTGGTCGTCTTTTCGACTCCCAGCTCCAACATTAAAATTGTCGTCTAGCCTTACGTTAGAGCCTAGTCTAAAGTTAGTTTTCTGGGTTGTAACGATAGTTAGCCCTAGGCCTAACGTTAACTGTTAATATGCCTAGGCTAGGCTAATCTGCTAGGCTACTCTATAATCTTAGACGTTAAAGTGTGAGTTTGTCTCACGAAGCTGGCATTGCCAGCTTGGCGTTAGTACACCTCATTGGGGCATTGCTGAGTTCCCACAAGAGAGAATCCAACGAGCCTAGCTGCTCGTGCTAACGTTAGGTATAACGTTTGACCCGGACCTAACGTTAGGCCTAGGCTAGGCCTAGCCTAGGCTAAGGCCTAAAGTTAGGCTAGGCTCAACACTTCAAAATACAAACCAGGCCTAACGTAAGCTTAGCCTAGCCTACATGTGGAACTATAACGCCTGGCTAGGGGTGTAGGACAACATGTGCATTCGTCAAAATGTCAATTTTACGAAAATTCTCACTTTGCCGTGAATGGCCGTTCTTACGCTTCCGTAGTTTTTAAAATGTACGCCACATGAAGTAAGTATAGTTGGCCGGCCGGCCGCGGACATGCATGTGCCAAATTATCGCACAGACAAACGACAACATTTCATCGCATTGATATGCGATAATTTTATCAGGGGTTGCAGCTTTGTATTGCTCCATCTGAGTGCACTTAGCGATATGAAGGTAAGGCTGCAACACTGAAATAGGCCGCGCCTCCTGTATAATGAGTGTACGGAGTCGCATAAAGATCGCTAAGCGAGTAGGGAATTGAAAAGGTGAAAAGTTTAAGTTGTGAAATCCAAGTATATGTTTTGGAATGACTCAGATCTTATTATCGCTTGGACTTTTAATTTTTTTTCTTTTAAGGGATGTCAGGGGTTGAAACCTTGGCTCCACCCTGGTTCAGGAGAGCTTCTGTTGACTTTGCACGTGAAACTAAAATGACGTATTATTGCTTGAATTCGTAATTTTTTTCTAATAAAATAAATACGAATCGGGTCTTTCGTCAGCCCAGAGACAAAGTAGAGGGAACATGCGATGTGCTTTATTAAGCTCATAATATAAGTCAACACTTTAGAGGGATGTTAGGGGTCGAAACCTTGGCTCCACCCTGGTTCAGGAAAGCTTCTGTTGACTTTGCACGTGAAACTAAAATGACGTATTATTGCTTGAATTTTTATTTTTTTCCTAATAAAATTATTCAGGTCTTTTGTCATGCCAGAGACAAAGTAGAGTGAACATGCTATATGCTTTATTAAGCTCATAATATAAGTCAATACTTTAAAGGGATGTTAGGGGTTGAATATTTTTTTCCTAATAAAATTAAAATTATTCAGGTCTTTTGTCAGCCCAGAGACAAAGTAGAGTGAACATGCGATGTGCTTTATTAAGCTCATAATATAGGTCAACACTTTAAAAGGGTGTTAGGGGTTGAAACCTTGGCTCCACCCTGGTTCAGGAAAGCTTCCGTTGACTTTGCACGTGAAACTAAAATGGCGTATTATTGCTTGAATTTGTAATTTTTTTCTAATAAAATAAATATTTAAATCGGGTCTTTCGTCAGCCCAGAGACAAAGTAGAGGGAACATGCTATGTGCTATATTAAGCTCTTAATATAAGTCAACACTTTTAAGGGATGTTAGGGGTTGAAACCGTGGCTCCACCCTGGTTCAGGTAAGCTTCCGTTGACTTTGCACGTGAATTTAAAATGACGTATTATCGCTTGAAATTTTATTTTTTTCCTAATAAAATTAAAATTATTCAGGTCTTTTGTCATGCCAGAGACAAAGTAGAGGGAACATGCGATGTGCTTTATTAAGCTTATAATATAAGTCAACAATTTAAAGGGAATTTAGGGGTTGAAACCTTGGCTCCACCCTGGTTCAGGTAAGCTTCCGTTGACTTTGCACGTGAATTTAAAATGACGTATTATCGCTTGAATTTTTATTTTTTTCCTAATAAAATTAAAATTATTCAGGTCTTTTGTCAGCCCAGAGACAAAGAAGAGTGAACATGCTATGTGCTTTATTAAGCTCATAATACAAGTCAACAATTTAAAGGGGATTTAGGGGTTGAAACCGTGGCTCCACCCTGGTTCAGGTAAGCTTCCGTTGACTTTGCACGTGAATTTAAAATGACGTATTATCGCTTGAATTTTTATTTTTTTCCTAATAAAATTAAAATTATTCAGGTCTTTTGTCATACCAGAGACAAAGTAGAGTGAACATGCGATGTGCTTTATTAAGCTTATAATATAAGTCAACAATTTAAAGGGAATTTAGGGGTTGAAACCGTGGCTCCACCCTGGTTCAGGTAAGCTTCCGTTGACTTTGCACGTGAATTTAAAATGACGTATTATCGCTTGAATTTTTATTTTTTTCCTAATAAAATTAAAATTATTCAGGTCTTTTGTCAGCCCAGAGACAAAGAAGAGTGAACATGCTATGTGCTTTATTAAGCTCATAATATAAGTCAACAATTTAAAGGGAATTTAGGGGTTGAAACCGTGGCTCCACCCTGGTTCAGGTAAGCTTCCGTTGACTTTGCACGTGAATTTAAAATGACGTATTATCGCTTGAAATTTTATTTTTTTCCTAATAAAATAAATATGAATCGGGTCTTTCGTCAGCCCAGAGACAAAGTAGAGGGAACATGCGATGTGCTTTATTAAGCTCATAATATAAGTCAACAATTTAAAGGGAATTTAGGGGTTGAAACCGTGGCTCCACCCTGGTTCAGTTAAGCTTCCGTTGACTTTGCACGTGAATTTAAAATGACGTATTATCGCTTGAAATTTTATTTTTTTCTTAATAAAATTAAAATTATTCAGGTCTTTTGTCAGCCCAGGGACAAAGTCGAGTGAACATGCTATGTGCTTTATTAAGCACATAATATCAGTCAACAATTTAAATGGAATTTAGGGGTTGAAACCGTGGCTCCACCCTGGTTCAGGTAAGCTTCCGTTGACTTTGCACGTGAATTTAAAATGACGTATTATTGCTTGAATTTGTAATTTTTTTCTAATAAAATTAAAATTATTCAGGTCTTTTGTCAGCCCAGAGACAAAGTAGAGTGAACATGCGATGTGCTTTATTAAGCTCATAATATAAGTCAACAATTTAAATGGATGTTAGGGGTTGAAACCTTGGCTCCACCCTGGTTCAGGTAAGCTTCCGTTGACTTTGCACGTGAATTTAAAATGACGTATTATCGCTTGAATTTTTATTTTTTTCCTAATAAAATGAAAATTATTCAGGTCTTTTGTCATGCCAGAGACAAAGTAGAGTGAACATGCTATGTGCTTTATTAAGCTCATAATATAAGTCAACAATTTAAATGGATGTTAGGGGTTGAAACCGTGGCTCCACCCTGGTTCAGGTAAGCTTCCGTTGACTTTGCACGTGAATTTAAAATGACGTATTATCGCTTGAATTTTTATTTTTTTCCTAATTAAATTAAAATTATTCAGGTCTTTTGTCATGCCAGAGACAAAGTAGAGTGAACATGCGATGTGCTTTATTAAGCTCATAATATAAGTCAACAATTTAAAGGGGATTTAGGGGTTGAAACCGTGGCTCCACCCTGGTTCAGGTAAGCTTCCGTTGACTTTGCACGTGAATTTAAAATGACGTATTATCGCTTGAAATTTTATTTTTTTCCTAATAAAATAAATATGAATCGGGTCTTTCGTCAGCCCAGAGACAAAGTAGAGGGAACATGCGATGTGCTTTATTAAGCTCATAATATAAGTCAACAATTTAAAGGGAATTTAGGGGTTGAAACCGTGGCTCCACCCTGGTTCAGTTAAGCTTCCGTTGACTTTGCACGTGAATTTAAAATGACGTATTATCGCTTGAAATTTTATTTTTTTCTTAATAAAATTAAAATTATTCAGGTCTTTTGTCAGCCCAGGGACAAAGTCGAGTGAACATGCTATGTGCTTTATTAAGCACATAATATCAGTCAACAATTTAAATGGAATTTAGGGGTTGAAACCGTGGCTCCACCCTGGTTCAGGTAAGCTTCCGTTGACTTTGCACGTGAATTTAAAATGACGTATTATTGCTTGAATTTGTAATTTTTTTCTAATAAAATTAAAATTATTCAGGTCTTTTGTCAGCCCAGAGACAAAGTAGAGTGAACATGCGATGTGCTTTATTAAGCTCATAATATAAGTCAACAATTTAAATGGATGTTAGGGGTTGAAACCTTGGCTCCACCCTGGTTCAGGTAAGCTTCCGTTGACTTTGCACGTGAATTTAAAATGACGTATTATCGCTTGAATTTTTATTTTTTTCCTAATAAAATTAAAATTATTCAGGTCTTTTGTCATGCCAGAGACAAAGTAGAGTGAACATGCTATGTGCTTTATTAAGCTCATAATATAAGTCAACACTTTAAAGGGATGTTAGGGGTTGAAACCGTGGCTCCACCCTGGTTCAGGTAAGCTTCCGTTGACTTTGCACGTGAATTTAAAATGACGTATTATCGCTTGAATTTTTATTTTTTTCCTAATAAAATTAAAATTATTCAGGTCTTTTGTCATGCCAGAGACAAAGTAGAGTGAACATGCTATGTGCTTTATTAAGCTCATAATATAAGTCAACAATTTAAAGGGAATTTAGGGGTTGAAACCGTGGCTCCACCCTGGTTCAGGTAAGCTTCCGTTGACTTTGCACGTGAATTTAAAATGACGTATTATCGCTTGAAATTTTATTTTTTTCCTAATAAAATAAATATGAATGGGGTCTTTCGTCAGCCCAGAGACAAAGTAGAGGGAACATGCGATGTGCTTTATTAAGCTCATAATATAAGTCAACAATTTAAAGGGAATTTAGGGGTTGAAACCGTGGCTCCACCCTGGTTCAGGTAAGCTTCCGTTGACTTTGCACGTGAATTTAAAATGACGTATTATCGCTTGAAATTTTATTTTTTTCCTAATAAAATGAAAATTATTCAGGTCTTTTGTCAGCCCAGGGACAAAGTCGAGTGAACATGCTATGTGCTTTATTAAGCTCATAATATAAGTCAACAATTTAAAGGGAATTTAGGGGTTGAAACCGTGGCTCCACCCTGGTTCAGGTAAGCTTCCGTTGACTTTGCACGTGAAACTAAAATGACGTATTATTGCTTGAATTTGTAATTTTTTTCTAATAAAATTAAAATTATTCAGGTCTTTTGTGATGCCAGAGACAAAGTAGAGGGAACATGCTATGTGCTTTATTAAGCTCATAATATAAGTCAACACTTTAAAGGGATGTTAGGGGTTGAAACCGTGGCTCCACCCTGGTTCAGGTAAGCTTCCGTTGACTTTGCACGTGAATTTAAAATGACGTATTATCGCTTGAATTTTTATTTTTTTCCTAATAAAATTAAAATTATTCAGGTCTTTTGTCATGCCAGAGACAAAGTAGAGTGAACATGCGATGTGCTTTATTAAGCTCATAATATAAGTCAACACTTTTAAGGGATGTTAGGGGTTGAAACCGTGGCTCCACCCTGGTTCAGGTAAGCTTCCGTTGACTTTGCACGTGAATTTAAAATGACGTATTATCGCTTGAAATTTTATTTTTTTCCTAATAAAATAAATATGAATCGGGTCTTTCGTCAGCCCAGAGACAAAGTAGAGGGAACATGCTATGTGCTTTATTAAGCTCATAATATAAGTCAACAATTTAAAGGGAATTTAGGGGTTGAAACCGTGGCTCCACCCTGGTTCAGGTAAGCTTCCGTTGACTTTGCACGTGAATTTAAAATGACGTATTATCGCTTGAATTTTTATTTTTTTCCTAATAAAATTAAAATTATTCAGGTCTTTTGTCATGCCAGAGACAAAGTAGAGTGAACATGCTATATGCTGTATTAAGCTCATAATATAAGTCAACAATTTAAAGGGAATTTAGGGGTTGAAACCGTGGCTCCACCCTGGTTCAGGTAAGCTTCCGTTGACTTTGCACGTGAAACTAAAATGACGTATTATTGCTTGAATTTGTAATTTTTTTCTAATAAAATAAATATGAATCGGGTCTTTCGTCAGCCCAGAGACAAAGTAGAGGGAACATGCTATGTGCTATATTAAGCTCTTAATATAAGTCAACACTTTTAAGGGATGTTAGGGGTTGAAACCGTGGCTCCACCCTGGTTCAGGTAAGCTTCCGTTGACTTTGCACGTGAATTTAAAATGACGTATTATCGCTTGAATTTTTATTTTTTTCCTAATAAAATTAAAATTATTCAGGTCTTTTGTCAGCCCAGGGACAAAGTAGAGTGAACATGCTATGTGCTTTATTAAGCTCATAATATAAGTCAACAATTTAAAGGGAATTTAGGGGTTGAAACCGTGGCTCCACCCTGGTTCAGGTAAGCTTCCGTTGACTTTGCACGTGAATTTAAAATGACGTATTATCGCTTGAATTTTTATTTTTTTCCTAATAAAATGAAAATGATTCAGGTCTTTTGTCATGCCAGAGACAAAGTAGAGTGAACATGCTATGTCCTATATTAAGCTCATAATATAAGTCAACACTTTAAAGGGATATTAGGGGTTGAAACCGTGGCTCCACCCTGGTTCAGGTAAGCTTCCGTTGACTTTGCACGTGAATTTAAAATGACGTATTATCGCTTGAATTTTTATTTTTTTCCTAATAAAATTAAAATTATTCAGGTCTTTTGTCATGCCAGAGACAAAGTCGAGTGAACATGCTATGTGCTGTATTAAGCTCATAATATAAGTCTACAATTTAAAGGTAATTTAGGGGTTGAAACCTTGGCTCCACCCTGATACAGGTAAGCTTCCGTTGACTTTGCACGTGAATTTAAAATGACGTATTATTGCTTGAATTTTTATTTTTTTCCTAATAAAATTAAAATTATTCAGGTCTTTTGTCAGCCCAGAGACAAAGTAGAGTGAACATGCTATGTGCTTTATTAAGCTCATAATATAAGTCAACACTTTAAAGGGATGTTAGGGGTTGAAACCGTGGCTCCACCCTGGTTCAGGTAAGCTTCCGTTGACTTTGCACGTGAATTTAAAATGACGTATTATCGCTTTAATTTTTATTTTTTTTCCAACAAAATAAATATGAATCAGGTCTTTTGTCAGCTCAGAAACAAAAAAGAGTGAACATGCTTTGCGCATTATCAAGCTCATTATATAGGTCAACACGTTAAAGGGATGTCAGGGGTTAAAACCTTCGCTCCACTCTGGTTCAGGTAAACCTCCGTTGACTTTGCACGTGAATTTAAGATGACGTATCATCGCTTGAATTCTTATTTTTTTTTTCTAATAAAATAAAAATGATTCAGGTCTTTTGTCAGCACAGAGACAAAGTAGAGTGAACATGCTATGTTCTATATTTAGCTCATAATATAGGTCAACCATTTAAAGGGATGTTAGGGGTTAAATCCCTCGCTCCACCCTGGTTCGGGTAGCCTTCATTGACTTTGCACATTTAAAATGTATTTTCGCTTCAATTTTATTATTTTTTTTAAATTAAATAAAATATGAATCAGGTCTTTTATCAGCTCAAAAGCAAAAAAGAGTAAGCCAATTATATGCTGTATTAAGCTCATAATATAGGTCAACACTTTAATTAAAGGAATGTCAGGGGTTATATCTGTGCGGGCTCCACCCTGGTCAGGTGAGCTGCCATTTACTCTGCACTGGATTTAAAAAATGTCCTATTATCGTTTTACTTTATTTTAGTATTGCGCTATATACTGAACGTGAACGCGATGTAGTCCAGTAATTGTCTTCTCTCCATCAGCGTACCACGAGCACCTGTTACTGAAACTTATAGTTAGAAGCAGGACAAATAATGTGAAAAAAGACAAATAAACAATTGATTTTATTCCAGTTATTGTGCTGTTTTAATTGCACTGTAAAAACGAAACCGTACGAATGCATGTCGACAATAATAGTTCCTGACACCACTGTGGAAACAGCCAGAAATAGCACTCTACTGCTGGGTAAATATCGTTTTTTAAATTCTCTTAAAGCGTATTAACTTTCATTGAAGAACTCAATCATAAATGTAGCTAATTAATAGCACTGCATAGTGTATACTCTAACAGTCTGACTTTTGGATATCTCTTCTTAAAACACAAGACATCATATAACTTACACATGGCATCCGGTGAAACATGCATAGGGAAACTGTAGTGGGCGTGGTTACTAATGTTACCATATCATTATGGTAGATTTTGCACTTGACAAATAAATTACATGTAATTACATATAAAACATTTGCATAATATTTACAATGAATTGTATTTGAACGAAACTGGTTAAACGCATATACGGTCAGGCGCGGTAAGACTATCTAAGCGGAGCGCCACCATCAGTTGGCGCGGAGCGTGCAAAAAGTTTTGGGCTTTACAAACCCTCCAGATGACCGAGATCGGCACTTCCCACGTATTTTAAGCTGCATGTACCCAGCCTTAAAATACGAATCTCATGTCTGCTATTTCTCAAATGCTCCCCCCCCCCCCCCATGGCTACGCCACTGAGGTGTAGGAAAAGAAATGCAATGCTTTATACAGTTTGCTTCCCATAGTGATCTCATTCACCTTTTCTTTAAAATTTATATCTCATTATACTTAGATCAATTTCGATTATAGAGATGAATGCATTGTCAAAATAATAACAATGACAAGCGCCCACCCCTACATTGATTTTGGTAATTTGCCAGCCGTCACCTAAACAATCTAACATCATTTCATGCCCATTTAAAGTAGGCAAACTTTCCGTGTTCCGACAATTAAAAGATTTAACCACGAAGTTGTAAGTTGAGGCGTCAAACCCTAACTAACCGACTATAGGTGTAGGCTACTTTTATTTATTATGAATTCGGTATCTAAAGAGCCAATCAGACCTTCTGTCTTGGATACGATACTTCAATCTTTAAAGTTACTGACGTAATGGCTCTTTCAGAGTGGTCACATGATGTAAATGACGTCAATTAATGTTTCTTCGTGTACTTATCTGGATTTCCAGATGCCAAAAATGTACACCTAACGGTGATTAATTTCCATAATGTTTTCCCCTTGTAAGATTGCTTGCCATTTACTAGGAATGTGAAAGAGAGGTATAGAAACAGAGACGTCCGCAGGTAGACGCAAGGGGGGAACTTGCCGTCAACTAGAAAATAAAAAAAAAACTGAAAAAACGAAGAAAACATCAAGAAAAAGACGAAGTACATCAACATTCCTTAACAGTTCACTCAGTGTTTCCCCTAATTATATGCAGTAAATAGGCTGTAGAAATGCCATTTCGAGCGATCTGAGGGGCATTTTGGGCCAAAATTTTCTTGCGCTCCGCGCCAACGCAGGGTGGCGCGGGGCTTTTCCCTCCCTAAAGAATCCCCCCGAGTTTTCTTCTGCAAAGGCCCATGGATAGAAAATTTAAACATGTTTTAGTAGACAAACTTGATGGCTAAGTAGTCTTCTACGGAAAATCAAATGGAAAGTCCGAAAAGCCTTGCCTTCGATGATGCTGAGGCTCAGGGTATTTACTTCTTCGAAGCGCCCCTGCAGACCATTTTCGCCCCCTCTGACCGAAATCCCTAGCTCCGCCACTGACGGTAAATATTATTTTTCTAAGATCGTATCCATTGAAATGTTTATAAATCGTAACAGATCTGAATGACAAGCTTTGACTTAATTCCGGTCAGTTTCTTCCAACTCTCTGCACGTCGCAAAATATTCCTTTGTCAACAGTTAAAAACTAACTCACTTGTCACGAATTGTTACCAGTTATGGTGCTCATTTAATCATTTTGAAATGACTAAAATAAAAAGTAGAAATTTCATGGCAGTTGATCTCAGATTATATATAATCTTCAGTGATCATGAGTAACTTTATACGATTTTGGCCAGTATTTTGTAGTTAGTTTTAATGTGAGCCTAAATTCCCATTGCTGTTGGGCTTCTTCATTGTACCATGACGGTCTTCAAATCTTTTGACTGAGTCAGAAGCGGCTCTGTAGTAGGTTCTATTAGGGCCTACATCAGGTCATTCTGGGGTTCACAACTTTTTTCCCCTTTGGGTACAATTTCTCACGTTCATGGTACCACCCAGTACGTTACCCCTTCACCAGGCAGGCGCGGCGGAATGAAAACAATATGGGGGGGGGGGGTTGAGTGCAAGCAGTACTAGTACTAGTCCAAGTAACTGTTCAAAGCTGAATGTGTATTGGACCGATACAGAATATGTTCAGCACCCAATTCAAAATTCGAGGTCCCCACTTCTTGGAGTAGGCCTAAATGCCAAATATGAGGGGGGACATACCTTTAGCCCCCTCACTTTTTTTACTGAAGGGACTGAGCCCCCCAACCCCCTGGTAAGTAGAACAAAACTGTTCTTTGGGAAGGGGCTGAGGGGCAGGGGAAAAGTGTTGAAGTGGTCGGGCAAGCAGTAATGACACTCTCAGAGCCGTAGGCGAGGTTTTTTCGTAACATAGCGAGGGGAATTCTATTTGAACGGACCAATCAGCTTCTTGGGAATAGGCCACACCCCTAGGTCTAATTCCAAAGTAGCTCCTTTCAGACCCGTTTTAGGTCATTATGATATCGGATTATGAAAGACCAGGTCAAATACCACTTGTGACAAGTTACGTAGACAAGTGACTTGTCTACGTAACCCTGTTCCCTATTTCTAACCCTAACCATGATTTTGAAACAATCCGTTGGCGCGTAGCGAACAGAGGAAAATTTTGGCCAAAAATGCCTCACAGGAAAAGGCATTTAAAGTGGTAGCTATTCTTTTTTTTTTTTTTGAACCTAAAGAACTCGATTGAATCAATAAGGAATGATGGATGTATGAAAGACACTCAAAAAAAAAAAAAAAAAAAATCACAAAGAGAAAAAAGTAACCAAATTTAGGAAAACATGACGAAATTGATGTAGTCAGGTATGAACATATTTCAATCACTGAAAAGGATCTGAATGTAGGCCTAGTTCATTTTACTGGCAACTTTATAGATTATCATTGCTTTTCAGTCCATTTCGCCAAGTTTTCTTTATTTTATCTTGTTCCGTAATGTACGTGTCACGTTGTCAGACATTACTCTGGTATTTCGGAGACATCCCTTTGTTCCGACATCTCTTTGTTTTATTCTGAACTTATGAAAATTGTTTGATCACTCATTCATCACTGCATCACACAGCAAACCATAATCTGTTAAAAGAATAGTTCAGGACCAAATTTATGTTTGATATGTTAAAAGGAACATATTCTAAGCATTCTTACAAAAGTTGAATTCACTTCCCATGTTTGGATCTCGAGATATGAAGTTGACACATTTTCTAGAAAAAGTGAACTTGAAGCAAGCAGGTGTAATATCATGGATTCACATTGATGGTCAAGGTTTTGCTTTTTTTCAATTTTTATCCCATTGTTTTGACCTTGGCTTGATTAGGGACACATTTTCTAGAAAAAGTGAACTTGAAGCAAGCAGGTGTAATATATAATAATATTGTCCATAAGGCATAAAAGGCTTACATAACTGCATTGCTCAGGATGCATTTATGGTATCTATATATATATATATAAAGTATTTTTTTCCTCCTGTTTATTTGTCTTTCTCCACTTCAATTTTGCACATGCTAGCTTCGTATTAAAATAATATGCAAAATTAATCAAGTATAAGATTATTTATAACATCATTATAAAGCTTGATTTTCTTGCAATGCTGTAAAACATTTACTGCAAACTTAAATTTATAATAGAAAACTTCCTTATCTAAATGACCTTTTTTCTTTGAGCAAACGTAAATAGAGAATTTCATGTGTAAAATTAAAAATTGTACGGACTATACTCCTTGTGGTGAAAACCAAAGAAAATATCATCTTTCGAAAAAAAGAATTGTTTTTTAAGAAACAGTCGTTCTACTTCTAATATAAAGTTTGAAACAAAACTACATTCCCAAAACAGATGTTCAATTGATTCTTCATGTATATTACAAAATGAACACATTGGAGATTCAATTTTTTTCACGTAAAAGAGTAATTTGTTGGTTGCAATTATCCGATGTAGAAATTGAAATTGAAAATATTGTAAACGTGCTTCAAAAATATTCTTGAAGGGCATTTTAAAATAAACATTCCATCGGTCTTCATCAATTTGATAGAAGTTATTCCACTTAGAACGGGAAGTGGGCAAAGTTGTTACTCTCGCCAACAAAATAGGGTAAATAACGTGAGAAACTGATAAGTTTCTCACAATAATTTTTTCAATTAAGCTTGCCGTGGGCTCAATCACAGTATCTTTAAAGGCAGTCCTCCAAAGTCTAGGTATACTCTTTACTAACCCCCAATAAGATGAAAATGGGAAATTCAAGACATTGTATTTTCTATTGAAAGCTAAGTAATCCAGGGGTAAATAATTAACATCAAATAGGCCAATGATTTTCTTAACTCCTTTTCCATATAATTTATCATAGAATACAACTTTGTCATCAACCTTAACGTTATAGTTGTTCCAGAGATATTCATTTCCAAAATTGCTTTCAGGAATAGCAAATGTAACATCACACCATGCTTCAATTACTTGTCGAAGAAAAAGATTTTTAATACATTTTACATCTGTCTTGGAACAATTACATTGAAAAAAGAAACGAGATCCATAACCCTTCAAAGACATCTCCCAAAAATTTTTCCAAGGACTCACATTGTCAGAGAGGTAACGCCGCACCCAAGAGCATTTTAAAGACATAATGAAACTATTCTTTCACAAAATGCGATGGTGGGTTAGGCAAAACAAGGAATAAAGATACAAGTTGGGAAAGCGGGAATGACTTCACTATAACATTTCGACCTATTGGGGTCATGTCTCTAAAGGACCACGATCGTAGACAAGATTTCAGCCGGGATAATTTAGGGGTGTAGTTAAGCTTAAAAGGGTCATCTCTATTATTGGTAATGGAAATACCCAAATAAGTAACAGGACTGGTGCTAACAACAATGCCATCAAAGGAAGTTAATGGACAATCTTTCACAAAGGGACCCAAAGGAAACAGGGCCGATTTATTATAGTTAAGAGTCAACCCTGACACTGCTGCAAAGCTACCTAACGTTTTAACTGTTTCTCGTAAGGAGTCACTGGAACCATCCAGAAGAAAGACCGTATCATCGGCATATTGTAAAATTTTATAATAAAAATTTCCCACACAGATACCTTTTATTTCCTTATTATGTAAGACACTAATGGATAGAAGTTCAGCACATAGGATAAATAAATAGGGGCTGAATGGACAACCCTGTCTAACACCTCTATTTATAAGAAAGTAACCAGTAGAGAAGCCGCTATTGATAATACAAGCACTGCTATTATTATAAAAAACAGAAACCCATCTCTGGAATTCCTCACCAAATCCAAAATAAATGAGAACCTTTTGGATAAAGGACCAATCTATTTTATCAAATGCCTTTTGAAAGTCGATAAAAAGCAAAAACCCCGGAATATTGTTATCATTTGTATAATCAATATATAAATATATATAAATTTATAAATATATATAAAGTAAATATGTAAATAATTAGAAATAAATGGGAAACGATTGCTTTTCCCTGAGCATCGTATAAAGTGAAAAGAATAAATGAAATCAACCTCAGCGAAAAATTGACCACCTTCACTGGGACTCGAACACAGACCTCCTGCTTTACGTGCAGGTGCCTTAACCAATTAGGCTATGAAACCGTTCTTGTTCTTGGCTGTTCTCATCACAGAAAGACGACAATCTCCCACTATATATATATACAAATATATATATTATATATATATATATATATATATATATATATATATATATATATATATATATATATAAAAGCGATGAAAAATAGTGAGTTACACAAAGATGACATCATAAGAGCACAAATTTCCAATACAGAGAAAACAGTGTATATTTCAGGCACGCCTGTGCCTTTCTTCAGCACCAACAGTGAGGTGAAAATAATATAATGGAGACCTAGTACACTGTACTCAATGGTATACTTATTGCAAAAGCTCATAGTCACGCTTCACCACGAGTGGCAAACGGAAAATCACTTAAAACACCCAAATCCAAGTTTAAACCATTGATATGAGTTTTAAGCTTCATAATCCACTTACTCTCGGACCTTAGTCTATTGTTGAGAGTGGGGTAATTAGAGCCTAACAGGACAAACTTGAGATTGAAGAGGTTGTGATTACATTGATTGAAATGCTTGGCTACTGGATAACTGATGGCCTTATATTTAACTGTCTTTTTTTGGTTGTTGAATCTGAACCTGAACTTTGAACCTGTTTGACCAATGTAATTACCATACACACACTTATTACAAAAAATCAAATACACGACGTTGGGGGTGTCACAATTGAAAGGACCGGGGCGGATGCGGGCATTGGTACCGGGAGGGGTGAAACAGGGGTCAGTGATCAAAACACTACATACTTGACATCTAGGCTTTCCGCATTTCCGGTTGCCCGTGTCGGACCTACTGGGAAGCCGAGAAGAGGTAATTATGGATTTAAATCCATAATTACCTCTTCTTTAAAGGGAAAGCAGGGATGATATCAGTGTAGAAAGAACATTTACTGTGAATCAAAATCACGTAAGCAGCACTGGAAAGTTATATCAGCCATACTAAATGAAGAAATAACTTTACAGCCCATAGCACCCACTGAATGTACATTGAAGATTTCGTTTTCAACAGCACATACCTTGACTGTAAGAGTGCAAAAACCTCATAAGAGTGCTTCAATATAAGTGTGGAATCTCAAACAACTTGAGCATTATTCCCCTACTGAAAATTGTAAGCCTGTGCAAATTCTTGCTCAACCCCTTCCAGCCTTTAAATATAGAAAGAAAAGCCTAAGTACAGTACTGTCACTAACTTACTTGTTGCATTTCAAAGCAGCAGTGATATCAAAGAAAGGAGGACCTTTACAGTTATTTAAAATTGCATAAGAACCACTAGAATGTATATATCACCCATATGTGTCAGCCAAAAGAACACAATTTATGCCCAATAGCACCAGGGGCGTCGATTTGGCGTGGGAGGACAGGGGGATATGCCCCCCTCACACTTTTCTGAGTGGAGGGGACACTAACGTAAAAGTCCCACCCCCCTTCTGTGACCTGAAACTAAAAAGTTAAGTTCTAACAAAATACTATACATGTAGGTTATGGAAGATGTTCTCTATCGCTTAGGATCGATTTCTGTATCAATAATTACACGTTTATACTTTGCAAATCCTCAAAAATTTTTGCCCGCTCTGCGCGCTTGTAGTCTCATTGATGCTCTTTTTCACTTGCATCTCTATCTATGATTATGTCGATTTTGCGAGTGCATAGGGCAGCTTGTGTGGTTATAAAGGAGCACAACATTTAGGAATTTGAAGAAGAGGAATCGTCACCGACTATATTTTAATGAAATTGGAAATCTTTAGTGAATGGCCAGCCTGGCAGGCTTAACACATTTTAAGGAAAATGTCTTGGTGCACAGTCTGCACACTACTTTTTCGGAAAAAAATTGAGTTCAAATGCAAAATTTCGACACGAGCACATCACACATTCGTTAAGCGATTCGACCATTTGGTATTTACACCATTATTCGAGGGTTAAACCGCACAGAATTTGGCTAGATTAGAGACTTCAGTCTGGAATAAGAGGTACACCTCCATCCTCTGTCTGCAGATGGTGTATGATGAGGTGTCGTTTAAAACTTCGAAAGGACATATTGTAATGTGTTTTGTATCAACAATCTTACACCGGTAGGCCTATGCAACGTTGTCTCAGTAACACCAGTGGGTACCACCCCCTCCCCCTCGATCTGTGATTTTCCTGCAGTAGATTGAAGTGTGCTTCGATCAATTTATGGAATTTACCTTCTTTCATCAAAAAAGGTTCCTAACTATTAGAACTTTAAGTACAAATACTTGGCAAACTATTTTTCGTTTTGATTCTATTTAGGACACTTATAGAGTGTACCCCGTATTTTCAGCTCAACAAGTTGACCTATTGTCATGGCAATGCGTCTGTTAGTCAGTCTGTCAATATTGGAAAAAAGGCTGCTGTTCGCAGGTCCTTTGACCGATCGTTTTTAAACTTGGTGAGGTGAAAGAACATGCCGAGGGCTTGAAAATTATGGCAAATTCAAGTAGGTCAAAGGTCATTGGGGGTCATGGAAAGGTCAGACAGTGAAAGCACTCAAAATCCTACAAGTTATAGGTATTATGACTTAATCTTTTTAAAATTGGTCAATGTTCATTTGATTATTGGTCATCAAAGTTGTACTTATCTCATAAGTTGTACCTATCAAGTAGGTCAAAGGTTATTTGGAGGTTATGCAGAGGTTAAACAGTGAAATGATGCAAATGCCTCTAGGAGTATAAGGCTATCTGCTAAGTTTATCAAATACAGCGTGGTAAGATAGTTGTTCATTCATCATCAAAGTTACTTTTGGTAGTAGGTCAAAGGTCATTTGGGGTCAGAGAAGTCAAACAGTAAAATCACTCTAATCCTTCAACTCCTAGGGTTTATATCCAAATCTAAATTAACTTGCTCAATTTTCAGTATATGATGGGTCATTAAAGATGTACAGTACTTTTGAAGTAGGTCTATGGTCATTCAGGGGGTCATACAGAGGTCAAAGAGTGAAATGCTTTGAGACAGCGCTTTGAGACTCTTTGTGTAAGGCGCTTTATAAAAATCGTATTATCATCGTCGTCGTCGTCGTCATTATTATTATTATTATTATTATTATTAAATGATGCAAGGACCTTCACCTCCTAAGGGTTATGTGCTAATTCTTTTTATCAAATATTGCCATCATTCAGGTGATGATAGCTCATCAGTTTTTCTTTTGGAACTAGGTCAAAGGTCATTTAGGGTCAAAGAGAGGTCAAACATTGAAACTACTCAAAAGCTGTTAACTCATAGGGGTTTTATTTCAAACATTACCAATCAAAGGTGGAAAGACTTTGGTAGGTGATGGGTCATCATATTTGCGCTTTGGAAGAAGGTTAAAGGTCATTTTTAGCATCATGCAAAATTTCAATGCTGATAGTGGAATACCTGTCAACTTCTACGGGATGTGTCTGAATGTTTATCAGAGTTCGGGAATATCGGGAGTACCAAATTGTTGTTTGGTCAAACGTGTACATTGGAAATGTACACGTTTGACCAAACAACTGTTTGTTTGGGGGCAAAGGAATAAATCAGTCCAATCAAGTAAAAGGATCTACCTACTAGAGGTTGTGTTAGAATCTTAGCAAGGGTGGCATGGGTGGTCAGAGGATAATGGGTCATCATAGATGTGCTTTGTAATGAAGTTAAATGCCAATTAAGGTGACAAAGAGTCAGATGGTGAAAAACATGCAACTGCTTTTTTTTGCATGATATCTATCACCATAGGAATCATTTTTTGTTGGGCCTGGCAATTTGGAGTATAAATAGCACTTCATATTTGTCAGCAGAATTGCATGCAGTATTGTGCTTACAATCAGTAAAAAGTTATCTCAAGCTGGGAAGTTCTGATTTACCACTGTTGTGACAAAATTTTGACATCTACAGCACTGAAGGTGCAACATCACTGATGAGGACTTTCCACAGCTTCTTGGTCTTCTGCAAAGCAGTAAGAGTGTGTAAGAGAAATTGTAGCTGAGCTATGGCACCATTGATGCTCTTGCAATTCATATTGACCGTATAGTCCCCTGAAGTAATTACCCACACTTTCAAGACCATTGTTTGAAAACGTTGGAGTTTCCGAGTAACTCAAAAAATTGAAACATTTAGCACCATTTTGCATCAGGGTCCCTTTTTCTCAGAACCCCAGTAGCGTAGCTACAGGGGGCAGGTGGCTCTGAAGAAATGAAGAATTCAAAAATTTGCCATTTGTGATACCAGTCTACAATGTGGTTTTGACAACTCATGAAATTTCGAAATTCCAACTTCTCTCCAAAAAGAGCTCGATATCGTCATTAAATGTTTCAAAAAATTTTCGCGCGCTTTGCGCGCCGCAAATTGCAATTCCTAAGCAGAGGTGGTCACCCTTACCTTCAATCTGGTAAACTTTTCCGAGCTCTGGGGGTGACAAAATCGAAAATTTGCTACATGTGACACCAGATCATCAAGTGACAACGGTAACTACAGTCTGTGCTATTTTTATAAATTCTCTTTCGTAAAATTTCAATTTTTTTTTTCAAATTTTCTCCAATATAAGCTCTTGACTCAAAACATTTCGTCGGAGAGCCTAAATTAGTAGGCGTTGGAAAAGATAATGAAGCAGCAACATTGGTCGCCGCTAAATCTCAGGTTTGACAACCCAACTTTTCAAATTTCCTTACAGGAAACTCAGAATCCAAACTTTTCTGAAATGAAGCTCCATATTTTCAAATATTCGAAAAAGGACAAAAGTTTCAGCGCACTCCTCGCGCGCAAATTACGTCCCTAGTACAGTGGTGTATACACTTAAAAATCGTAAAACTTGGATGCTTACCCACCCCCTCCCTCCGCAAAAGTGTGTAGCTACGCCGCTGTGGACACCTTGGCAGGACAGGGGAAAATTTTGGCCAGATGCCCCCCCCCCCCACTTTGAAAATCAAATCGACACCCTTGAATAGCACCAACTGTGAATACATATGAAGGGTTTTCATTTGTTTCATTTTCGAATCATTTATAAAGTTAAAGGGAAGGTTTAAGCAAAAATTTAATTTTCATGTGTGAAAGAAGAACCAAAACTACACAGGGTGGTGAGAGTTTCAAATCTGACATGTAGTTCTCGAGATATCAGTAAATGAAGTCAGTAGATTTCTGTTCCAAAGTGACTTTGAGGGCAGCAGAGCTTATATCACTTCCTCACATTTACAAGGAATGCTTTGTTTCCCTTTGTTTAATTAGAATGTTGTGTTGACCTTGCAGTTACCTGGAATAGGACCTCCCTGTGGGGTATGCAAAGTTTGTAAAGTTCTCATGCCACTTAGGCAATCACATTTTAATAATGTGGGGTTTTTTGAGAAGAAAATCAACTCGAAAATTTAAAGAAAAACAAAAGACTGTGCACTAATGTGGGGATATGATGTCATATGTGCTTGCTTCAAGTTCACTTTTTGTTGAAAATGTGAAAACTTTACGTGCTCATATCTTGAGAACTACACATCGGATTTCAATGCAAATTTCACCAAAATGCTTAGAATAAGTACCCCTCTGAGACACCAAATCCTGTAATGTAATCCTTAAACCCTTCTTTTGAGGATTACTGTCTTCTAAAAATGTGAAATGTGAAGCTTGTGTAAGCACTCTCTCAAAGCCAGTCTCAGCCTTTTGAAAAAAGGAAAAAAAATTACGATACAGTAGCATACTGTGCTGTTACACTGTTTTTACTGTGTAATAGCCTACTGTGTGACAAATAGCATGTAGGCCTCTATGTTATATGTTTCTACGATAACCCAGCATAATACAAAGTGGTGACAGAATGGTCATATTCAGTTCACCATAAAGTAATTCTCCTAACTGACACAAAGACTGGTCTCAAGTGCGATTTGAGACTGGTCTCAAATTGTTTCAGCCAATCAGAATGCAGGAAATCATGATAAGTGTTTATGCAGGTAATCTGGAATCAAGACTGTAGGCAGCATTGGAAAGTTACATATCAGCTGCCAAAAAATGAGAAAAAAATGTTTTTAACAAAACACAGACATCAATTAAGGATGTCAGGATCTCATATGATTTCAGAAAGTAAATTTGTTCAACAAAAGTTAGTAATTTCCATAATTTATAAAGCTAAGAATTGGTTCTCTTCTTTAAATGTGAAGCTTGTGTAAGCACTCTCTTAACATTAGTCTCAGCCTTTCGAAAAGGAAAAAAACAAGAACAAAAACAAAAAAAAAACTTACCGTTATTTCAAATAAACTTGGGCAGCTATGATGCCATAGTCAAAAGGCTGTTTACTGTGAATCAAGTACTATAAGGCAGCACCGGAAAGTTACAGATCAACTGCGATAAATGAGAAAAAGTTACTATTTTACAGACCCCAGGCATTGATTGTAAGGATGGCAGAATCTCATAGATTTGTACAACAAAAATCTGTAATCTCTGTCGTATAAACTAAAGTTCTCTATTTAATTTAAAGATTGTGTAATATCTTGCTGAACGCCTCCCATTCATTTCGAAAAATGCATAAAATAACTATCTGAAAACATGTAATGGTACACTATATATGGCATCACTGTAGTTATCCACTACATGTATAGAGGTTGTAGAAATCCATGCTCAACACCTTCTAGACTTTTGGAAAACTTGCATGTTTCGAATGGAAGCAGCAGTGGTGCTGAAGTAAAGAGGCCCTTTAATATTTTTCAAAAGTTCATAAGCATAGTGGAAATTTATATAAGATGTTTTACTGTAAATGAGGAAAAAGAAAGTTTTTCACAACATAATTACCCACTGTGGGCAGGGGTTGTAGAATACTCTCATGGTATTTCCTGCCTTTTGTAAGAGGGGACTTAAGGGAAGGACTTGCACTGAACTGAATTGTATTTGAAACCAAACTTGAACCGTGTTTGAAATCCAGTTGACACTATATGACACATTCGTGTTGGTGTGTCATTAATTCTGATCTATCTTTCTAACTTCAGAACACAATTTGCAGTCCATATATAGCACCAACTGACTGCAAACTGTGAACTTTATTGTCAGTATCACAGGCCTTATTTGTAACGAAGCAAGGATCCCTTATAATAAGCTAAATTTTTGCAAAATATAATCTGAAGAATGTTTAGAGTAAAAAATGAGATCTCTGATGAAAAAGTAAAGCTTGTGTCAACCCACTCTCAACATCTCAAAACCACTTCAAGGAAAAAAAGAAAGAAAGAAAACTACTGTTATAAACTTACTGGCTTCAGATAAAAGCAGCAGTGATATCAGATTGAGGAGGTCATTTACTGTGATTCAGAGTCAAGTAGGTAGCATTGGAAAACTACATCAGCCAGGCTAAATAAGAAAAACAAGAGTTGTGCAGATCACAGTTTACAATTTCACTAGCACCAACTGAATACATATTGAGGATTTCGACTCCATTAGTACATGCCTTGCTTGTTTGAAGGAATATAAGGAATACAGAAAGTATATCTCTTGAAGACAAATTTTCGTAACAGGACAAAGTTACGAGTTCTCTAATAAAATATGTAAAGGCTGTATAAGTTCTTGCTGAAAACTCCCAGCTATTTCAAAAACATAAATATTACTTTCATACAGTAGAATTGCTAGTTGCAAGTGAGAGCAGCGATGATATCAGATTAAAGAGGTTTTGAAATTGTGTTTCAAAATAGCAGAGTCAGCACTGGAAAGCTGTATCAGACAGTTACATTTGAGAAAATGTTTTATAGAAGACAGTTTATGATACAATCCATAATGCTAGCAACTGAATGCAAATAGAGAACTATGATTGCAATAGATATACCTTGAAGGACCATATAGGAATGTGGAAAATAAAATTCTGCAAGAAAGTGCTGAAATCAGTAGCATATAAATTAGAGCAGGGAGCTTCCTATGAGTAGGGAAACAAGGTCGCCTACCAACAGATTGTAAAGCTTGTGCAGACTGCGGATCATCACCTCAATATCTTAAATTATATATTTAGGAAAAATGATACTTTCATAAACTTACTGGCTGGATATGAAAGCAGCAGCGATGTGGAAATAGAGGACATTACAGTCATTCACAATTATGTAATCGGTCTTGGAAAGTTAATTATACCAGCCATGCTAAAAAGAAAAATATAATTTTACAGAACACAATTTACCATTAATAGCACCAACTACCTGCAATGTAATGAAGTTGATTTCGATGATACTTGGGCCTTATATAGTAAGGTTATGTTTTAAAAACTACTTGTTTGCTGTGTAAATACAGGGCCGTAGCCCGTAGCCTGCGGGGACGGGGCAAATCGTTAATACATCATGTGGTAACTAAGTGATGGTGGGGTGATTAATGAAGACAGCCTTTGAACTGCACCTCCCTTTAAGGATTTTTGCTGCAGGCTAGATCCCTGAATGATGCTGTCGACGGAAATTTGTAAGACTATTAATGACTGCCTGAAGTTGGGTCATGTAGTGGTATGTAATAGAATATTTCCCTGAAAATTTTCTGATTGTTTTCATTGTACAGAAGGCAGTAGGCTAGCAAACAAAAAAGTGTTCCCAAGATTATTATACTGTAAGCCTATAGGCTGTATTGTAGTAAGCGTGTAGTTACTGTACCGTGGGCTAATTACATAATATATGCACATAATGTACTGTTCCCAATGTTAAAAAAGGCTGGTCCTTATGTCAACATTTTGCAACAGGCCTAGCCTAGCCTAGCCTAGCACACAATTGTTCATGATCAGCTTAATACATCTAACCTTAGGCCTAACGTTAATGATGAGCCATGCCAATGCCGTGATAGGCTAAAGGCATTGATTACTTTAATATCATACATGACTTTAAGGTTATTTCGTTGATATATCTACTAATATAAAAAGATCTCACCATAAAAGTGTTCAGATAGGTACAGATAGGCTAAATCAAAAAATGATAATCGATCCTCTTGGAAAGGAATGTGCAGAACAAAGTTAATAACGTGAAATTTGAACGTACGCGAACTTCACGTTTAATGTCATTTAAGACTTGAGAAATTCGCACGTACGTAAACGACGTAAGAACGAACTACGCGTATGGCAATCAATATGACGTAATTATATCAACCAATAATGCGCCGGATGTTCAGAATCAAGTGAACCAGACTGGAGAAAGGGGTGGTTCCCAATCAAAATGGGAGGAGCGTATAGCTGCACCCAGCTGGAGCTAAACAAAGAAAAACAAAAGCTGCAACCCTGCAAAAAAATGAATATTAAAACAGAACTCAGGCAGAGCTAGAGTTGTAGCCCCTGATCGATAATTTGGCACATGCATGTCCGCGGCCGGCCAGCCAACTACACTTACTTCATGTGGCGTACATTTTAAAAACTACGGAAGCGTAGAACGGCCATTCACGGCAAAGTGACAATTGTCGTAAAATTGACATTTTGACGATTTATTGAACTCCTGAAAGTGGCAATATTCTGAAAACTGTCATTTTCATAAGATAAAACATCTCGTCAAAATGGCAAAATTCGGAAAATTGAAACTTTGCCGACCAAACAACACCTCGTCAGAATGGCCAAATTCAGAAAATTGTCATTTTGCCGAGTAACAGCATGTTGTCAAAATTTGGAAAATTGCCATTTTGCTGGGTTAGAACACCTCGTCAACATGTCAAAGTTTGGAATCTTGTCATTTTACTGTGTTAGAGCACATCGTCAAAGAAGCAAAATTTGGAAAATATGTCAGTTTACCAAGACAAAACATTTTGTTAAAATGACCAAATTTGGACAGTTGCCATTTCGCCTAGTTAGAACCTTTAGGTCGAAATTCTATGGAAACGTTTAGGTGCCATCAAATTACGAACAAAGTCATCGCATTATATCTTAACATTTTGCGAAAAAATGATAAAATGAGTCTTATTGTCTTAACATTTTGCAGAAAAATGATAAAATGCAAACGTACAATATTCAACAGTTCAACATTTTTGCACAAAATTGATGGATTACTCACATTTTACAAGTGATAAATTTAGCATATTGTCAATTTGCCGAAAAATGACGAATTATGGATCTTCTTTGGATTTCCACATTTTAAAGAGGTAGAATAAAATGTGCCCTCATTAAAACTAAACATATTTTCATAAAGAAATATTTCTGTTCATCTGTGTGTTTGGGGCAATCTGACCTCTTGAGGCAGGAAGCGGGGGTAAAACTTCTAGGTCTCAGAGAGCCCCTCAAATTCGAATTTGGGGTTGGGGAAATCTCTTTCATTTTACTGTCTCAACGATTACCTTTGAATTTTTTTCCGGGACACTTTGCCTCTTCCCCTCTTGCTCTGCTACTATTTTCATATGTGTACAAGGTGTAGCAACATATCAGACTCTACAATTAAATCACTTTCTTTCTATTCTCTGCTACCTTCTCAAAAGGACTCATATAGTTACTTGTTTTTGTTGTTATTGGGACGTTAATATCAGCAAAGTCTTAACGCCCTTAGAATTGAACACGACAGCTACATGTCTAAAGTTTGTAATAGTTTCTACTTGAATGCTATACAAATCCGGACTTGGTTTAAGACACTTCAAAAACTAAAACTGGGATTTAATTATCCTTTTAGAAGCAGGGTATCCGTACCAGTGGTTTAGTCGAGACCAGCATATCCAAGACCGAGACCAGAAGGTGTCGAGACCGAGACCAGGGCAAAATTCGAGACCGACAAAGTCCAGTACCGAGACTGAGACCGAATGTCCAATTGCATCGAAAAATAAACTGCCCCAAATTTTGAATAATTTTTAGCATAATTTTATTAAATGATGATTTCACTGTTTACATATTTCATCTACTTGTTCGTTAAGCGCCAGCACTCCTGGGTGTACCATAAACTCACCAAATTGGGAAAAGAGGGGGGTATACATTATTACTTCATCTATTTTCTGCAAAACGAGGAATTAACAACATTCGTTAAATGCGTAATTCATCAATTTTCTGTGAAATTTTGAATTGTTGAAATATTGTATAAGTTTGCATATCATTTTTTCTGCAAAATGTTAATATAATAAGTAAACATTTCATCATCTTGTTACTAAATGTGAAGAAAATGCTGTGACTAAGTTCTTTACTTGATGGTTTTTTAACACTTCCATAGAATTTCCCCGTTTAATGAGGCTGATCTAACTCGACAAAACGACAATTTTCAGAATTTTGCCGTTTTGACGAAAAGTTCTCACCCGGCCAAATTTCATTTTTCTGAATATTGCCGTTTTGACGACATGATCTAACTCGGCAAGATGACAATTTTTCGAATTTTGCCGTAGTGATGAGAAGTTCCAATTCGCCGATATGACATTTTTACTTTTCTGAATTTTTCCATTTTGACGAGATGTTCAAACTCGCCAAAATGACTGAATGACAATCTTCTGAATTTTGCCATTTTTACAAGATGATCTAATTCGGCAAAATGACAATTTTCTGAATTTTGCTATTATGACGAGATTTACTAACTCAGCAAAGTGACAGTTTTCTGAATTTTGTCATTTTGTCGAGATTTTTTAACTCGTCAAAATGACAACTTCCGGAATTTTACGTTTTGACAAGTTAATTAAAACGCCAAATCTCGGATTTTTGTCATTTTGCTGAGAGAGATTTTTTCCTTTGCATGTCCGTATTTCTACGCTTCCGTATAAACCAGAAAGCGCATGACATACAGCCAAGGACAGAGCATTTAAGGCGTGCGTCTTATCCGTAGATGGTCGCCACCGACTGGGACAAAAAAAGGCGTACCGAGATGGCCACCGTACCGTGAAGGTATAAATCGTCTGATTTGACAAGACTCTGTTATATTTTAAACAAAAGTTATACTTTAATGGGAATCAATATCATATTCAATATCAATATCATAATCAATATCAATATCATATTCCTGCAATAAGTGAAGTGATTTTGACCTTGCCTTGCCATATTTCCAAAATATTTCAATTTTCTTGCAAGATATGGAGAAATACTTGAGCAAGTCCAAACTTTTACACAAAATCATAGCAGACAGCCATCTTTGTTCGCTTTTTTCCCACACGTACGGTAGCAACAATTTGCCGTGCAGTACGCTCTGCCCATGTATAGGACGTCCGTGCATACAGCGTAGTTTACGTACATATTGTCAGAGGCTTTGAAATGACGTCACGGATCCGCCATACTGGAGGACAATCATGCCAGATACACATGGCATTTTGTTGAACGCACTGCACAGTGTGCTCTGGAAATGCGCGGTATGTACGCATTCACCGAGCAGGCAAGAAGTCACTTGTACTCCAATATAGCCGTCGGGGAGTATTATGACGTCATATGAGAAGCCTCATATGACGTCAGCGTCAGTTTAGCCCACGGACTTATATACATGGACAGAGCATGTAGCGTGTACGTCCTAAACGTACTATCGCCACCGAGTGGCACAAAAAGACGCACCAAGATGGCCGCCGTGAAACCAGAAATCGTCGAATTGGACGACTGTCTCTGGGAATTGCCTTGAGCATGTCCAAACTTTTACAGAAAATCACATCGAAATCCTAAGCATTAGCTGGAAGGAGCACGCCAATGGAAAACGCGAGTAGAAACGGACGCAACTGAAGGGTCATGTGCCACGGGAATGTAGTTTTATGGGATGCATAATATTTTTATGCACCCGAATCGACGCAACCGTATTAAGCGCTGTTTTTACAAGCGTATGGTGACGCTGGGTATGATGTTGCAAATAAGCGCGGGTCAAGCAGATTTCTACAAAGAGCCGCCACGCCAAGTTTAGCCTTTACTTTGGCACAACCTAATAACAGTTTGAAACAACTGCATACGCTGAATCAATTGAAAATTATAGTTGTTTGTTGTAGGCCTAAGAAAATTTCAATGACCTTTCGACCAAATTTTTATTTTTATTTGTAGAAACATGGGTTGAAATGACCGGCCACTGTTTTTAAATAACTGCTGAACATTATCTACATTTTAAAACCCGCACTGGGCTTAAAGAGGGTGAAGGTACCGCAGAATGTAAGGAACACTAACTTAACCCTAATGCCTAAACTTAATCCCTAGCCCTAATCTAACCCTAACCCGAACTCTAATCCATAAACGAAATCCAAACACTGACTCCCTTTAGTTTCGTTTAGCTACCAAATTCCGCACACCCGGTAGTGTGAAACCTGTGTGCCATTAGAGTGCATGTAGTAGGCTACAATCTGCATTCGAAACTTTGCAATATTCTGCTTGACCCGCGTTTATTTAGAGCAACATTTCACCACACGCTTAAAAACAGCGCTCCGCATACGATTGCGTTCAGGAACACACCGTTGGTTACGTACGCAGCAAAAAGGGTGCACAAGACTAAGACTGCAACCACACAATTTCATTCCCGCGGCACGTGACCCTTGTGCGTCGTCCAATTTGTTGTTTAGGGAGCTTTAGATTTCACGACGCGGACCTCATCTACAACGAAGTGACGTCATCTGTGTCTATGCCGTTTTCGAACGCAACGCGAAATAACGGTACACCAAGTTGTGAAATGGCAGGTGCAACGCAATAGGTGACGTCATTGGGTTGTAGCTGAAGTCCGCGGCGTGCAATCTAAAGCTCACTATTGTGGGTCGCTCCTCCCAGCTAAAGCTTAGGATTTCTATGCAAAATCACAGGCTAGCATTTCCAGCCATCTTCAGTCTTGGTGCGCTTTTTCTCAAACGTACGGTAGCGACAATGTACCTACCCTGCGGAGCGGACTCGGTTTGTTCAGTCCCCCTTTAAGGCTTGGTGGGGATACGAGGATGAATATGCCACACAGTCTGCTACGCAGGTAACAATGTACCATGCTGTATACTCTGTCCATAAGTCCATTAGCGCTTGTGTTTAGTGACTATAGGCAGCCATTAGTGGGGTCCATTAGCCTTATGTCGTCTTTATTTATTGTGTAGATGAATTTCGAACCTTTTTTCAGTAAAATTGAAGGAATCAAGACACAATTTAGTGTACAGCAATCCATGATACAGGTAAGCAAGGAAATTGAAAGATTAAAAGGTAATAGATCCTAGTTATGGCCGACTGAAATCAGACCATCGACTTGCTGTCCGGATTCGTCTAGACTGATAGCATTAGACAACGCCCCTTGCGCGATTACCTCCCAAGTAATTATTTATCAATCGGACAAATATCCCCTTGTTATGTGTAATACACAATTGTATGTGAAAAAGTGGGTGTTATATGGACGCGTGCTCTCAAAAATTTATACATCAAGTAGACAAAAAGTACCTTTTATATGACGTAATCAATTATAACTCGTGCATACATACATCATGTGTAGCTAATGGTAATTTCCTTGGTTGTTAGCACGGTATCACAATGAGGGTAAGTTTGACTAATCTCATATTTATTGTGTGGGTTGCTCACGATCCCTACAGTTTTTGGTGGGTTCAAAGGTGTGGGGCCACAGGTCAATTAAGTCTGTAAACTTTCGTTACACGATATCTGAAGTTAGGAAGCTTGAACAACATTCCTGTTTTGGTATGTAGATGCATTATACTTAGGGAGAGGAGGCTATTGTTTACGGTCGAGGTCAAATGTCATTTGGGGTCACCAGCGGTCAAAGTCTAAAATTCTTGTCTTGATAACTGATGTTTGGAAGTTGGATCGTTTTCATACATGTTAGGTGGATGCATTATAATGAGGAGCAGAATTCTCTTGTTTTTGGTGGAGGTCAAATGTCATTTGCGGTCACAAGGGGTCAAAGTCAATATTTCTCATGTTTGGAGTCTTGGATATTGCAACGTTTCACACATTTTATGCCTGCAATATTTAACACATTTTATGCGGATGCGATATCGTGAAATCCTGGTGAGCCTATAAAGGTTTCTTATAGCTTTCCCTTTCACATAAATCTTATGTAGTATCCCTGAGATCATTGATGCACTGTGAAAAAAACAAATCTACATAAAATGAAAAATGGAACTGGCTTTTCGCCCCGAGTACGATAAAACCATTACCAGTTTAAAGTGCTTTCACTTGACGTTACAATTGGTCTACTACCGGACAAAAGTCAACATGGTTTAAATTTCAGTCTGACAGTCATACCAGGGAGCTGTTAGGGAAGGAGAAACATATATAAATACCCCGCGTGAACCAATTTTCTCTCCTTGTTACAATGGTAATCCCAAGCGGGGTGAAGAACCAGTGAGTCGAAGTTGGTTGATCGAAGTAAGAAGGTAGGTCAAAAGTGTTGTAGTAACACATTCGATCACGAATTTTAAACCGACTCAAAGTAGAGTATAAACTGTTATCAAAGAAGGAACGGTTTTTGAAAGAAAATACCAGAGAGAAAAATTGAGCCGCACGGGGACCGAACCCACCATCTTCCGCTTTCCGGTCACAGCTCGTGATTAACAGAAGTGACGACAGGCTATAAATACCTCGCGTGAACCAATTTTCTCTCCTTGTTACTATGATAATCCCAAGCGGGATGAATAATCAGTGAGTCGAAGTTGGTTGATCGAAATTAGAATGTGTGACCACTACGCTACTTCGATATATGACTACTACGCTACTTCGATCCAGTGGCGGATCTAGGGACTTCTGTTTGAGGGGGCGAAAATTGTCTGCAGAGGCGCTTCGAAGGAGTAAACACCCTGAGCCTCAGCACGATGGAAGCCACGGCTTTTCAGACGGTCCATTTGATTTTCCGCACCTGCTAGAAGACTACTTTGCTCTTTTGTCCTTGGCAAGTTTTTCTATTAAAACGTGTTTAAATTTTCTATGCATGGGCCTCCGCAGAAAAAAATTCGGGGGGGGGGGGGCAAATTTTTTTTAGGAAACTAAAGTTCCGCGCCATCATGAATTGGCGCGGTGCGCAAGAAAATTTTGGCAAAAAATGCTTAGGAGATGGCTGGAAATGGCATTTCTAAAGCCTACTTACCGCAAATAAAAAGGGAAAACACTGAGTGAACTGTTAAGATATGTTGATATTAATATTTCTTCGTCTTTTTCTTTATGTTTTCTTGGTCTTTTCAGGTTTTTTATTTTCCAGGGGAGGGCAAGTCTCCCCCCCTTTTCCCTACCTGCGGATGCCCATGGCCCATATTTCTATCCCTCTCTTTCACATCCTAGTATGAAGGCGGACATTATATTTTGTGTTATCAGGCCTCGATTTAAGATTTTTATGTAATAATGGGCTACTTTGTGAAGATAAAGATTAGACCTGTTAGAGTTAAAAAGCAAGCAATCTTACAGGGGAAAAGGGTACGGAAATAAATCACTGTTCGGTGTATATTTTTGGCATCTGGAAATCAAGATAAGTACACGAAGAAACATTAATTGACATAATTTACATCATGTGACCTCTCTGAAATAGCCATTAATTTAGTACATTGAAAGAAAAAGCAAAGACAAAAGGTCTGCTTGGCTTTCTAGATACCGAATTCATAATGAATAAAAGTAGCCTAAACCTAGGCTAATTAGATGAAATTTTCTGGCTTTTGAGACCACATAAGTACAGAAATAAGCATTTTCATGGGATTATCGTGCAGTATCTTTGTAAACTCTTTTTATTGGTCAGTTGGTTATGTTGACAGTTATACCCCATAACAAGAGGGTTATTTGCGCTACAATAAGGCCCTTTCCAACATCATTTATTGACCGGGAGGGTGGATTTAATTTCAGTCGTTGTATTTTGTTAGCTATAATCACGCTTGTTGTGGAACAATAAACCTAGCACAGAGACAACATTCAAGTTAGTGCGTATAAAGCACGCAGATACGTTACGGCAAAACCTATCCATATATTACAAAAGACCCTTTTCATCAGAATAAAGTGCAGATAATACAGTTACTGGTGGCTGTTTGGGCATTTTGTTATCTGGGCCTTAAAACAACGCTATTTATCAGTCTTTTGCCAATAATGGTGCAAGAGTAAGTTATGTTAAAGACCTACAAACAATTTTGGTCCGGGGGGGGGGGGCACCGCCCCTGACCATATGGCAGCTACGCCACTGCTTCGATATATGACAAGATAAAGCGGTCCAGTTAGCAATTCATTATGGTTATTCCTCGTTACTCCGAGTTTCGTGGCTAGATATAAACCACTCGTCAGGCGATTCACAATACTTATGTCAAAGAACATTGTACACACACACAAAAAATAAATGAACATGCCTAAAGGGTGCGATTATTTCATACTAAATTTGCTCAGCGAGAATTTCTTAGATTGCCTACAGGTAGAAACCAATTAAGACCTGAAAATGAGGTCAGCTTAATGGGGATAACAGATTATAAAATGCTTCTCCCAAAAGCACAAATAACATCGTTGAGACATTATAGACACTAGCCTTTTTAAAAAATTCGAGTAATGACATACTGAACTGGTTTCTTTTAAGTGCCATACATACTTGCTTAGTGCTGTGTCATTAGAGTATTTACTATTTTTAAACGACCTAATGTGGTTATGGAATCTTGGGGTTAGGGTGACAGTAAGTTCCTGGGGGTGGTGTATATATATAAATAAATAAGCATATACCACTTGCCCCCATATCATGGGTGGGAGTGCCTCCAGTACCAACATAATACAATATAATATAATATTTCGAGGTCCTACCTCTTCCTCGGAGACTTCAGTGATAAAGCAAATTAAATATATTCTACTACCTAAACTGGTTCAAAATGCCCAAATCTTTCTTCAGAACCCTATTATGTGATTTTAAGGATAAAATTAGTGTAATCTTCTCAGATTTTCGTTGATCGTCGTCCCTAAAGTTGCCTTTCCAGATACATCGCTTTAGATTGTGTATTGTGTGGTCGGGGGAGGAAAAGTGCTCTGCAACAGAAAATCCAGTAAGCCGATTTAAAATAGTGTGTATTTTATATATATATATATATATATATATATATATATATATATATATATATATATATATATATATATATATATATATATATATATATATATATATATATATATATATACAACATGGGACTTAAAAGCAGCCTCACTGGAGTACTGGAGACATGCCATAGTGGTACTAAACACCATGCAGTATCACTCTTACATGCCTGAATGGTGCATAATACATCTACCATAGTACCATAATAACATGTCCACCAAAGTACCCTTTTTAAAGCATGTCCAACATAGCTTTACAGAACTGTTTCGTAAGAAAAATGTAGGTCCTCACTCCTCAGAAGCCTGAAGTAGAATGATGTCAATAACATTAAAACGTATGTGTTCGCTGTTTTTGAACGTGTCCGTTTTAAAGCACGTGTTCGTTCCGTGTTCGTTGTGAACAGGCAAGAACGGTGTACAGCGAGCCAAGATACATTACATATTAGAATAGTTACACAGTAGATGTTCTTTCCTGTGTCTACAAGAGCTTATTAGTTCGTTTCTTTTATTTAGAGTTGCTAAGGAAGGTTTGAGTATAATGAAGAACTTTTCTTCCAGACAGAGATTACAAGTTTTAGAGGATGTGGAGTATGCTCGGGCTTTGTTCATGAGTTTCCATTTTACGGAGTGTTCTACATTTGAATCCTTTAGTTTCCAGATGTATTCACTGAGTGCAGTTGCGTTTCTTTTTTCTTTGTGTTTAAAGCTAGACTTGTGGGCGGTGTTTCTTGTCTTGAGTGTGTTCTCTGTTAGACCAATGTATGTTTCTTCGTTGTGGTTGTCGTGGCGTGTTACAGTTGCTTGGTACACAATGTTGTTCGTGAGGCAGTTGCCTTCCAATGGGCACTCGCTTTGCTTTCTGCAATTGCAGTTGCTTCGCGTTGCTGGTTGAACTTCCTGTTTCGCCAGTATGTATTTGTTGTGCGCTGATATAATTTGGTCTATGTTTGCCATGCAGCTGTAACTCAGTTTTACCGTGTTTCCGTTGAGTAATGTATGTAGTTTGTGCCCAGGTGGGAAGCAGCTGTCCAAGAGGTTAAAGAATTTCTTGCCAATGTTGGTTGTGATACTGTCACTGTACGGGGGGTTGAACCAGGTTATGTTCCTATTTCGTCTTCGTTTCGGGGCTTCCTTGGAATAAAGTAAAATGGAAACTCATGAACAAAGCCCGAGCATACTCCACATCCTCCAAAACTTGTAATCTCTGTCTGGAAGAAAAGTTCTTCATTATACTCAAATCTTCCTTAGCAACTCTTAATAATAGAAACGAACTAATAAGCTCTTGTAGACACAGGAAAGAACATCTACTGTGTAACTATTCTAATATGTAATGTATCTTGGCTCGCTGTACACCGTTCTTGCCTGTTCACAACGAACACGGAACGAACACGTGCTTTAAAACGGACACGTTCAAAAGCAACGAACACATACGTTTTAATGTTATTGACATCATTCTACTTCAGGCTTCTGAGGATTGAGGACCTACATTTTTCTTACGAAACAGTTCTGTAAAGCTATGTTGTAAGAAATTATTGCAACCTTTTCAATATTACAGCTCCCTTCACAGGGTTGAGCACTTTACCATTGCCTGGTTGACATTATTATTATTTTTTACTATTACGGTTATATATATATATAATTGAAAAATGGTCCACGTGTATTCCAATAAATAAGATGAAAACATGTAAAAAACAACTCATAATTGACGAAATAGGAATACTGGTTAAAACATTTATTGTTGAAATTTTCGATCCACCTAGGATCGTCCTCGGCAACTTATAGGCTGGCAAAATTTACAAAGTGACTGTCAAAAGGGCAGTAGCAGCATTGAAAGATTTAAAACCCTAAAAGAATTCAAAATGGACCCCAACCAGTACAGCATTAAAAGAATAAAAAACATTCCTAAAGGAACTGCTAAGATAGAAGAAAGCAGAAATGTACAGTAAAAAGTGCAGTGACAAAACTTCCCAGGCCGCAGTAAAAATTATACGTATAAAGGCGTATTGAAAAAAGTTATGTTAAACTGATACATCTGGGGGATTAAGGACGCTGACCGACCCAGTTCAGGAGGTCGGTCAGGCCTTGCAAAATTGGTAAGGAGTTAGAAATCCTAAGTCTTTGTTAATACCCTGAACAAAGGAATTTATCTTCAAAATCCATTCGATTTCTTTAAGTTTACGTAATGCTGGGGAACGGAAATTTGACTCTACAAGAATAAACTTTAGGTTAGCAAGAGAGTGACCGGGAAGGTTAAAATGTTCCGCTACTGGAAAGCCAGGCAAATTATCTCGAACAGATTTTTTGTGATTATTGAATCTTAAACGGAAAGTGGTACCTGTTTCCCCTACATAATTACCCAAATTACAAACATTACAATACAAAATGTAAACTACGTTGCTGGAATCACATGTGAGGGTCGGGGGGTGTATGGGCCACGTGACATTCGGGAGGAAAACTTTGGAGCCCGAAGTGATGTGGGAGCAGATTTGACATCTAGGTTTCTTACAACCAGCGTTGCCCCCAAAGGTTTTCCGATCTGCCGGGAGTCTCGAGGAGGTGAGCAACATTTTCAAATTAGGGGGTTGGCGGAAGGCTAGAAGGGGCGGCTGGTTGAAAGTGGTCAAAAGGGAAACATCTTCTTTTACGAGTTCGAAGTCCTTTTTGAGGGTACCCATTAATCTTTTAATCTTTTAATGCTGTACTGGTTGGGGTCCATTTTGAATTCTTTTAGGGTTTTAAATCTTTCAATGCTGCTACTGCCCTTTTGACAGTCACTTTGTAAATTTTGCCAGTCTATAAGTTGCCGAGGACGATCCTAGGTGGATCGAAAATTTCAACAATAAATGTTTTAACCAGTATTCCTATTTCGTCAATTATGAGTTGTTTTTTACATGTTTTCATCTTATTTATTGGAATACACGTGGACCATTTTTCAACTATGTATGGACCGCATCTTGACGGCGCTGCACTCCACGTTAGACGGCAACATGAAAAGAAACTTTTGAAACTTGCCAGAGCCCAGTCCGACATTGTGTTTCTGTCGCAGTGTAAGCAGTTGGATATCATACCAAAGGGCCAACGGATTCGTAACCCGTTTAGCATCGGCAGTGGCAGGACTGCCCAGGTTGCTGAAAACATTTGTAAGAAGGCGTCCCAAAAACTTAGAAATCTTGCCTTACGGAACGCATATGGTTAACAAACGAGACTCAATAAACTTATTGTTTCTACTAAGGCGGCAGTTCAACGTCAAACACCTGATACCTATACTTCTACCGGTGTACTAAATGCTATGGACAAGTCCTACAAACGGGAACTCAATGGCTGTTTTAAACGTAAGTTACGCAAATTGGATAATCTTATTTCTAATGACACCTTCCTCAAAGGTCTACATGAAGCGAAGCATCCCTTTCTGACTAATAAATTTCCGAAAGAGATGACCAGCAATACCCAGCCCTTTCGCTCTAGTAATGTAATGAACCTTTCTGACTACACTCTTTCTAAAAGTGAAGAGGACGTTCTTCAAAATTCCCTCAGATTCTGTCCATCCCGCCCATTAGACCCACCGGGTCTCTGCTACGACTTTTCTGACTTTGTTCGCCGTATCCGATTAAAGAAATACTTCAATGAGGACCTTCCACCACAGGCACCCAACAATCTCTCGATCCATAAACGATCAGAATGGACACCCCCGGAAGGCCGTAACTATCATATTGATAAGTTTGTCAAGACAGCAAGGTCTCATCTGGACTCTTTCTTGACCGAACAAAGTAAACAGAAAACACCACTAAATCTCCCTTTAGCTCAAGCGCAGGCTATTTAGAAATTACGAAGGAAAACCAACATCGTTATTCGACCGGCCGACAAAGGAGGGGCCACTACTATTCTCAATACGGCAGATTACATTAAGGAAGCCGAACAGCAGCTCAGTAATGATCACTTCTATAAATTGTTGCATGATGATCCCTCGGGATCCTTTTCCAATAAAGTCAGGACATTATGTAACTTTCTATCCGAGGATGGAGCTGAAATTGTGAAGGAACTTATTCCTAGCAACCCCAGACTAGGTATTTTTTACACGTTACCTAAAATTCATAAGTTAACTCAATTACTTGCTACTCATTTACCCCCCAATTCTGCCCCTTTAGATATAGAGAATTTGTCTAAAGAACAAATACGTACCCTAGCCGTAGAGCATAGAATTTTGCCTCCCAGCAGACCCATTATTTCGTCTATAGGGACCCTTACAGAACATTTATCTGGGTACGTTGATTCTATCCTGAACCCACTTCTGAAACATATACCCAGTTACGTACAGGACACTACCCATTTTCTGAAACTCATTAGTTCTGTACGTGACCTCCCCCAAGACGCATACCTTGTAACCATGGACGTGTCGTCCCTTTACACTAATATACCCCAGCAGGAAGGTATTCGAGCTTGTCAGGAATTCCTTCGGGAACTTTCTGTTGATCAACAGACTGTGGACGATTTGGGTCCCATTTTGGATTTCATCTTGTGTAATAACTATTTTTCTTTTAACGATAAGTTTTATCTGCAAGTAAATGGCACTGCGATGGGTACCAAGATGGCGCCTAGCTTTGCCAACATTTTTATGCACCAAATTGAACAGGGTCTGTTATCCTCTTTTCCCTTTAAACCCCTACAGTACTGTCGTTATATTGATGACATTTTCTTTATTTGGACCCATGGTTTAGATAAGTTAGGTCGTTTTAAAGAACATGCTAATAACTTCCATCATTCCATTAAGTTTACTTTTCAGCAATCTTTGACTGCTATAGCATTCCTGGACGTTCGTGTTAAACGTGATTTCAATAACCTCTCTACCTCGGTCTATTCCAAACCGACAGATACACACTTATATCTTAATTATAACAGTTTTCATCCTAAGAGCATTAAGCATTCCATTGTATATAGTCAATGCCTACGAATCAAACGTATTTGTTCAGACCCCAGTGACTTTGATGAGCATATTTCCAAGCTCACTGGCTACTTCCTCTCAGCTGGTTACCCCCTCTCCATTATCAAAAGACAGATCCACAGGGCCAAGAAACGTAGACGTTCAGAGCTTCTCGAGTACCGTATCAAATCCCCTAGTACTCGCATTCCCTTTGTGACGAGTTACCACCCCACTGTTAAAAGATTAATGGGTACCCTCAAAAAGGACTTCGAATTCGTAAAAGAAGATGTTTCCCTTTTGACCACTTTCAACCAGCCGCCCCTTCTAGCCTTCCGCCAACCCCCTAATTTGAAAATGTTGCTCACCTCCTCGAGACTCCCGGCAGATCGGAAAACCTTTGGGGGCAACGCTGGTTGTAAGAAACCTAGATGTCAAATCTGCTCCCACATCACTTCGGGCTCCAAAGTTTTCCTCCCGAATGTCACGTGGCCCATACACCCCCCGACCCTCACATGTGATTCCAGCAACGTAGTTTACATTTTGTATTGTAATGTTTGTAATTTGGGTAATTATGTAGGGGAAACAGGTACCACTTTCCGTTTAAGATTCAATAATCACAAAAAATCTGTTCGAGATAATTTGCCTGGCTTTCCAGTAGCGGAACATTTTAACCTTCCCGGTCACTCTCTTGCTAACCTAAAGTTTATTCTTGTAGAGTCAAATTTCCGTTCCCCAGCATTACGTAAACTTAAAGAAATCGAATGGATTTTGAAGATAAATTCCTTTGTTCAGGGTATTAACAAAGACTTAGGATTTCTAACTCCTTACCAATTTTGCAAGGCCTGACCGACCTCCTGAACTGGGTCGGTCAGCGTCCTTAATCCCCCAGGTGTATCAGTTTAACATAACTTTTTTCAATACGCCTTTATACGTATAGTTTTTACTGCGGCCTGGGAAGTTTTGTCACTGCCCTTTTTACTGTACATTTCTGCTTTCTTCTATCTTAGCAGTTCCTTTAGGAATGTTTTTTATTCTTTTAATGCTGTACTGGTTGGGGTCCATTTTGAATTCTTTTAGGGTTTTAAATCTTTCAATGCTGCTACTGCCCTTTTGACAGTCACTTTGTAAATTTTGCCAGTCTATAAGTTGCCGAGGACGATCCTAGGTGGATCGAAAATTTCAACAATAAATGTTTTAACCAGTATTCCTATTTCGTCAATTATGAGTTGTTTTTTACATGTTTTCATCTTATATATATATATATAAATATATATATGTATATATAACCGTAAAATATTTATAAAATATATTTATATATATATACATATATATATTTATATGTATATATATATATATATATATATAGATATATATATATATATATATATATATATATATATATATATATATATATATATATATATATATATATATATATATATATATATATATATATATATATATATATATATATATGTCTTTTGAACAAAGGCCAAACCAACTTGGCTTCATGGCTCAGTGGTTAGAGCGTCCGCGCTAGAAAACGGGAGGTCCCGAGTTCGAATCCCGGTGGAGTCAACATCGTTTTTTCACCTCAGCCAAATTTTCCAGCTTTACCAATTTGATTTATATATTCCACGCAGTTGTCGCCAGCGTTTATTTTCACTTCATCTCTGCTCTCACAGGTTTCTGTATCTCTTCGGAGATCCGCTGGCGAATTAACAATTGTGTTCAGCTGGATAGCATCAACTTTGATCTTTGGTTGGGCTTGCATCAAACGAGAACTAGTGCTGTTCCAAAAAATTAGGCGCCTGCTCAGGAGGTGAATTGCGAGTTGCTTCATCTGTCATTTGAACAAAGGCCAAACCAACTTGGCTTCATGGCTCAGTGGTTAGAGCGTCCGCGCTAGAAAGCGGGAGGTCCCGAGTTCGAATCCCGGTGGAGTCAACATCGTTTTTTCACCTCAGCCAAATTTTCCAGCTTTACCAATTTGATTTATATATTCCACGCAGTTGTCGCCAGCGTTTATTTTCACTTCATCTCTGCTCTCTGTATCTCTTCGGAGATCCGCTGGCGAATAAACAATTTTGTTCAGCTGGATAGCATCAACTTTGATCTTTGGTTGGGCTTGCGTCAAACGAGAACTAGTGCTGTTCCAAAAAATTAGGCGCCTGCTCAGGAGGTGAATTGCGAGTTGCTTCATCTGTCATTTGAACAAAGGCCAAACCAACTTGGCTTCATGGCTCAGTGGTTAGAGCGTCCGCGCTAGAAAGCGGGAGGTCCCGAGTTCGAATCCCGGTGGAGTCAACATCGTTTTTTCACCTCAGCCAAATTTTCCAGCTTTACCAATTTGATTTATATATATATATATATATATAGATATATACATGTGTGTGTGTGTGTGTGTATTTGTAACGTCACGATTTGAAGTAAACCTCTACATGACCACATTGAAAAGTGGAAAAATACCGCAGTAAACTTGGGTAGAGACAGCACTATTATACATAGCATCTTTAATATGTATGACTTATGCATAAGTTATAATTAAATACATCATGCATATAAAGGTATAGCGCTACAATTTTGGGTTACTTAATGTGCATTTTGAAGCATGTCGATATAACACCCACCTTTTCACACACAAACATATATAACATGTTTCTACATACGATCCCCATATAAAGACACCGTTA
>CM074185.1:40763018-40802446 GCA_037179385.1 Holothuria scabra
ATACAAAGATTGTAATTTGATTAAAGACACGGTATCGTGGCGCGAAACGGGGGCGATATTTGGACAGCCTTCAAAAAATTTGTTATCCCACCCAAAATCCCGGATGTAGCCCATAGAGACCGTACGATATCAGTTCATACGATTGGGTGGGATAGCGTACTGCTGCATACGGTATGCTTGTTTGTGTGAGCGTTAACAGGCGTAGTATCTGTGTTAATTTGTATGTAGCAGGGAGTTGTTTTCCTGATACAAGTAACTTGCTCAGTGTGACAACAGAGAGACCCTTGGGAATTTTCCCAATATCTTGGGAATTTTGAACCGTCTCCATCATTCTTTTCCTTCCCACTTTGAAAAAAGAAATATTGTGTGATTGTTTCTTTTTTCTTCTTTTTTAAGTCACTTATTAATTAATTATGAAATATGTGAATAAGTTCTAATAAGAATGCCAAGGTGGCTAATTTGTATTAAATTTCCGGCTCAATTGTTTTGTGTTTTAATCATCAGTTTGACTTCGATGCTATTGGCTATTATTACTGTAGTTCAACGTTGAGAGGCTATACGTTGTTATTCGAGACGTGATCTTGGGAATTTCTAAAAAGACGAACTGGCCTAGGAAACCTGCATTGAACTTGAGAGATTGGTCGAAGCGAAGGGGCTAGTCTTAGTCTTACGACAGCAAAATGTCTTCCTGTGCAGAACTTCAGAAAGAAAAATCGAAGGACAGCGTTTGCACACGTTGTCACGAGAAGGAGAAATCAAACGAGAAAAATACAGTAGCAAACGAAAGTCGGGGGTTCCCTTTCCCATTCTCACGCGGAATAGGCCATACCTAACTTTAGATCTCCCACAGAAAAAGTAGGTTGATTGATTGGGGAATGGCAAGTCTCTTGTTTATAACGGCGATTTTGCGAAACATCATCTCACAGATCATGCTCAAAGGTAAGTGAAATGTGTTTGTTCAGCCTACTGATAGTAAAAAGTAAACAGGATTCCCGTCTCGTTAGTGATCCACATACCCATCCCACACGCGTTTTTAGCATATGTACAGTACAGAGTATGCATAGGCCTAACGTTAGGACAATTTTATTAGTAGCTAGGCTTTGACGAGCTGGCACAGGTTACAGCAGAAGTGATCAGCACTACATTTACCACTTCATCAAAATCGTAACCCCAGAATAAGCCACACTACTCTTGAAAAATCTGACTAGCCTATCAGTTTGCTCATATACATGCCCAGTATCTTAGTTTACCCTTATGATCTCTCTGAGGGCCTGGCGCGGAGTTTGCACTTTCCCCAATATTGTCTTCTCAAAACTTTTTTATCAAGCATAGACCTACAGTACAATATGCTATCACTAAGATAATCCTAGCTGTTTCATTAGCCTGCAGACCACAGTGACAATGAGTAAGTGCTCAGCTTTGCTGGATCAGTAATTTGCCAAAGATGTGACTGGATGAGAACAGCAGTCTGTAAGCCTGAGCATGTTGGATTTATAATATAAATGAAGATTATCTGGTGCAATCAGGTGAGCAGGATCAAGGCACCATTATCCAGTAATTGATTTCTGTAACTAATTTGCTTATGCTTGAGTGACCTCCAGCTGCATAGTATGTAATTGATACTAGTTATATGAATTGCAAAAAAAGGAAATGAAGGCTTTGATAAGCATTATTCATGTGTGAATGCAATATTCCAAAACATTAAAAAACTAATGAATGCATTCAAACAGTAACTGAAGGCTTGGTAGACTTCAAAGGAAATTATGAAGGCTTATTCAGAATGCAAGGAAGACTTCATTTGAGGAAGAAAATAAGCATTCCAACTCACTGACAGCTTAATTTAGTCCTTCGAATGCTAAATGATACATTCAGAAGGCATAATGAATGCTTATTGAATGCTAGTAAGCATTCAATAAGGGTGATGAGGGTCCCCATCCAAATGCTAGTAGTGGTTTGCCAAATTGCCAGGTATATGTGGTAAAAAAGAGTTGAAAGGCAACTGCCTTAAGTTCCTAATGTAGGTAAGGCCCCATATAGGCCTATAGGCTTTCAAGTACGTACATCATAAATTTCCCCCCATGTGTGGAACAATGCTATAGTATAGAAAGCTAACTACGTCAGGCCTTCATCAGTCTCCTAAGAAGACCTGGATCTGCAGATTTTGGGCTCAGTCGCAGATCCAGGATTTTGAGAAAGAGGGGAATTAATACACCATCAACAAACCAGACACCGGGGCATTGGGGGTCACCTCCAATAAAAATTTGAATTCTGCTTATATGCTCATATACAATTTGACATAAATAATTACCAGATATTCAACAATTGGTTGTACCTGTATGCAATTGAAAACTGATGCAGATCTCCTTCCCCTCAATCACCGTGCACCACGTACCCACAACCCCCATCCTCACAAGGGAAGAAATCTGCATTCTAAATTCAGTTCAAGCCAAAGTACTGTAGGGCTACTACCAGTAACCAGTTGGGCTACAGGAATCGATTTTCATGGTTGTCAGAATATCTGGGACAACAAAAATTCCATACGGACAACCAATACATTAAGGGTTGGTTGTCCCATGGACAACTATTTTCCTCTCGGACTGAAAAAGTATACTGCTGATTGATAAATTCTTTTACCTTTTTCGATAATAGTTTCATAACCATATTTCAGACTTGGAGTGTTCCTAGCTGTCTCTCAAACATCACATCTTTTTATTCTTCATGACCAATAATGCATGAACATCAAGGGCGGATCCAGCCCCTAGCTGAAGGAGGGGCAGTTTGAAAAGGGGGCGCCAACATCATACAGGGGCCGCATGCATACTCTTGAATTTGACCGACCTCATTTCTCAGACCAACTCCCATTGCCACAGTTATAGCTATACGGTTCGAAATTCTGGGGACCTTTATTTTTTTTTTACTTTTCGGGCAGTTTTTACTTTACTTAAAGACTCAGGGGGTGCATTTTTCTTGTATTGAGGGGCGCTAGACTGGTCATAGGGGGGGCAGTTGACCCTACTGGCCCCCCCCCGGATCCGAACTCGATGAACATAATTAGCCTTCTGTTTTGTAATTGTGTGAAAAATATTTTGGACAACCAAATTTCCTTCTGGACAACTAAAATGAGTGAAATGGTTGCCCCAAGACAACACTAAATATTTTAAAAATGGAGGCCTGGGCTATGAGGGGTACTGTAAGGTAGGCTAAGCATAGTACAGCTGTTGTACCTGTACATACAGTATGAAAAGTTGTTTTCCCCAAGATCTAGGCAGGACTGCATATAAATGCTATTTCTGGGTTAGGTTTCCAACCAAGTAGTTCAAGTCAAGCTAGTCTTGACCTTTTTTTCTGTTTTGGTTCACAGGCTTGTTTTCCCTACTCCATTGCTTTTGCAAGCACAATGGCGGTAGGTTCCATTTTTAAAGTCTTCAGTGAGACCGGGCCCGGAATCTGTATGTTGAGTGTACATGGAATGCCAAATGCAATAAAAATTAATGCCTGAGCAAAATTTATGTCCTCGGTTATTGACAGTGGCATTAATAGTAGACTTTTTCATCGGGAGAGGGAAAGTGCTGAAGTGGTGGGGCAAACGAAAATGCTCCTACTGTCGCCTATCGAGTGCCACTATTGACCAGCACATTGCGTATAGAGAACACTTTGCCTGAAATGTGTTTCAGATTGCATAAAATGGTACTTCCCAGCTGTTGTTTTTACTACTAAAAAGTGCTGCTTTCAAGAGGTGTTTGTGAAGTTCTTACACATTTTGCCCAATATAATTTTTACATGAGGGGGGTATACAAGAGCCACTGCTGATGCCACTGGTAATCGGTAGGTTGATTTAAAATTCCTTTAGACAGAATAGATTGCAATCCCCCTCCCCCTTGTCCCTTTCTGTTTTAATGGGGACTAGTGTTCACATCATCATCAATCATCATTATTATGACTCTTATAACAACCAATTTTGACACCACCCATTAATCATTTAGGGACATGTGATTTGAAATCATGGAAGTCTGTAATATGCACTCTTCCCTAAGATAAAATACTGTTTCATATTGCAAATAGTCTTGATTTACTTTTCAGGTGTTCTTCAAAGTACTGTACATGCAGTGGGCCACACATACAGAGCCAAGTGAATGACCAACCCCTCAGTTGCTAGCTGTTACACCCATAGGTGAGTGAAAATAACTGCAAGATGTATTAAAACAAGTCTTTCAATTTCCAAAAGCATGTTTTCCCAGCTAACTTCCAGGTAGTACTTCCATGGTTCACAACACTATAGCACAGAACAGTCTACCTTGTGCTGTGCAGAATTGCTCGTAACGTTTTCACTGCTTTAATTAGTACCATGAGTGGTGGCTATATGTTGGGGCAAGAGGGGGCATTTGCCCTCCATAGATTTTGTCCTTGGCCCCCCTCACTCCCCCTCCCTCTGTCCAAATGTTAGCTGGTCAGAAAGGAGTTGGGGTTGGGTTTACTGAAAAGAATTTAAATAACATACCTCTCCAGAGACTACATTTTTCATTCAGAGATACAGTATGCTAAAACCTCAGAGCTTCCAGGGGAGAAGCCTGTTTGATCCTGCCTACTGTAAGAGGTGATGAAAGGGAAAACTAACTTGTACTTGAAATTAAATTTAAACTTTGAACTTTTTATTGAGTTGACTGACACAATACTGTACATGACATGTTCATGTTGGGTATAGTTAAATCTCATCTTTACTATCTAGAAACTTTATACAGTATCTATATTTACTAAAATATTGCACAGTTTATGAGCATTGTTAGGCCTTTATCCAATATCTTGTTTGATAATGATGCAGAGTTGCAGTATCAATTAGTTGTCCACAAAGCCTGAGTGAATATTATTTTCTCCCAATTGCACAATATACCCAGCACTATGGTAATGTTTTGCATGCTGTTTCGATTGCTGTAGAAAAGTTGATTTTCTAACCGCAGTAATCTATTGTTCAACTGAGGTATATCAAGTTTCCAAACCTACTGCTAGAGGTCTATTATTACCACTTCACCGAGCTCCTAGTTCACTTAGGTTGCAAAAAATTTCACAGTTCTTTGGGCAGGATTGTAATCAAAACCCCCTCAATGTGCTCTGCATACTGTGGCTAGGGTTTCTTGACTTGGATGAAATGTCCGTGCATGGAGTTTTAATGTCTGTCAATCATCAAATTGTGTAATTGGGCAAGGAGGAAAATCAAATGCAATTTTTACCGCAACCATTACATCATGGACGTTGCCAACATTTTCAGAATTATAATTGTAATGTGCTTGATTAGTTTACCTTTACAAATTGGGCTAGTTGCTATGTTGATATGATGTGCTCCCTTCCTTGAAGACAAGAGCATTCACCCCAGTATACAGTAGTGTACAGTAGTTAGACTGCCCTGTTTCATGATTGGCTAGAGTCAAGTAGTATGTGACAATATTCTTTCCTGAAATGTGAAATTTACTTAATTGCTTGGTTTGCCTGAATATCATTATGGAATGAGAAAAAAATTGTGAGATACCTCCTTAAAAACAAGCAATGAGAAGAAAATTGTGAGATACCTCCTTAAAAACAATTAAGCCATATATTATCAAATTTACAGTAGTTAGAAGTGTGGTTATAATAATTGAAAACCATGCATCCATACAGTTCATCATGTGCTGCAAACTTGCATCACCAGCTGTAAATATGATATTCCATTGAATTGCAGCATGATCTACTACTGTCAAGGGCCACTATGACATATATTAGAGCCAGTTTGTCCCTCATCAGCAACTACAGGTAATTATGGAAGCCAAACACAGGGAGGATTGCAAATGGCATCAACTTTAAACCAATAGTTATTGCCCAAGACTAGCTGAACTTTCATCAAGTTCAGACAAACATCATAAATGTCCTATATGCACGATTCCCTTATACAACATGACAGACGGTGTGTGTTTGGTCTAACGGTAGAGCATCCACCTCTCACACGGAAGGCTCACTTCCCAGGTCGAGTCATACCAAAGACTCTACAAAAAGGAACCTACTGCCATTTTGCATGATCGCTGCTCTGTATAAGCAGTGGGGTAGGGAAAACAAGCCAGTGAGCCACAACTGGAAAAAAGGCCGTGGGTGGTTCGACTTGAACCAATAGGTTGCTGGAAACTGGGCCATAAGACTCCATCTAACTACAACATGTATTACAGCCAGGGCTGGAAAAAATATTTATTTTCCAGGAAGGGAGTTGCATTATTTCCCAGGAAGAGAGTAAAAGTTCCCACAATTCTCCCTGCATTTTCATGAAAAGGGAAATTTTCCTCCAGATGTCCAAATTTTCTGGGAAGGAGCTTCTCAGCTTCACAACTCTTTTCACCCATGATTATAGTATTGTAGTACATGCTGTAAGAAGTCACAACATCCAGCATGGTGCCATGCGGTCTCTTTCCAAGGGAATGATGAAATCCTGCATAAGAGGCACAAGCAACCCAAATCTATGGCCAAACCCAGAGATTTGTCTGGGAATTATTTTGAATAAAATGTTATGAAAGAAAAGTTGAAAATTTGGATTTTAAATTCAATGTTCATTTGGGTTTGAAAATTAAATTTCAACTTTTGCGGTTTTTAAAGGACAATTGCATTTCCTTCAAGAATTAGAAGGAAGTACACAATTGGAATGTTACTTGTCACTTTCTGGACAATAAATAACATACCCATCTATGCTCCCTTGGAAAGAATGGAAATTGTTTCCTAAAATGTTTCCCATATACAGTGGGGACCATTCATCATAACTGGGAGATGAATCCCCTGTCGCACCTTGCTCCCCTTAGCACCTCTCTGGCACTCCTGGTTTTACTGAACACTTATGGCAAAATAAATTGCCAAAACACAAAGGGTCATTCAAGATTTTAGTTGTTTTGCCTCTACCTAAACAAAAAGGGATGGGGGTATTGGATGCCAGTCTTCCCTTGTCTTTCTGCAGTGGAAGTGTGATGTCTTTGTCACAGTGTGGGAGGAGGGTGCAATATTTACTGTAATTGTCAGATTGAGTTCTAAAGCTTTGACTATTTTCATGACAGTAAGCATTTCTTCTGGAGTACAGTACCGTAGCTTGACTGTCAGACATGCATCTCTCTTCTACTCACAGTAGTTGTATTTCCTTTTATTTTTTAACCTAGCTAGGCTACTCTCATCATTTCAAAATGGATTTATGAAGTCAGAAGTCCTATGTTTTTTATTATTACTTACTTTATCTATTATTCCAACAACTTAATATACTACCCAATCTGTTTCTTTGGGTGTTAATTCTGAAAATTCAAGTTTTTTCTAGTGATAACTGGTTGACCATTTTCAAATGCAGTCACATGCTTGCAAAACATAATTACCTGCTTTCCAACGTGCTTTTGAAATGTCGGATATTAACATCAAAAAGCTGACCAGGAAAGAAAAAAATCCTTTGTTAAACAGAATTTGTTTTGTAATTTTTTAATGTGCTGTATAGGCTCAGTCCTGGCAGATCTGCAATTACAGGGTCTTCCCATTTTAACCATACTACTCCAAGGCACATGACTGCTGTTGTCATTTTTCCACACTGAAAGGCAAAAACAGTCATCCCAAACTTACTGTATTTCGAAGCAAAGGCTAAAGCTCACAATTTTCTTTTCACTTCTTTTAATTTCTTAAAAGTATCTTTAATAATTTTTAGGACTTCAATATTACATATTCTAGGAAAACCAAGCAGTGACTCCCCCAAAAATGGCACATGACCGTGAAGAGCCGATCATGAAACAGGGACGGTGTACTACACTACTTTTAGTTGGGGAGACTGCTCTTGCCCTTTAAGCTTTTCATTAATCATGCTTTGATATCAAAGGGCAGAAAGGAGGATCTGAGATTTCTCTAGATTGAAACAGTATCATTAAATTGCATGGTAGGAACATTTACCATTTGCATTTGGCATGAACATATCCATGGACAAAAAATACCTTTCCACAAGTTACAAATTTTTTGCCATTTGTCAGTTTGTTAGTTTTTTTCTTCATTCATTTATCTTCAAAATATGATGTAAAGGATAAAATGTAGTTTCCAAACTTTGCTAATTGCTCCATTATTGTTGCCTGCTTGGACAAGAGGTGACTTGAAGTACAGGTCTAAGTGCAGTACAATCTACTTTGTCAACAGTTCAGTTGAAGATTTCCTGGATTGCCACAATGAAAATGACACTGATGAGGCAGAGGCAGACAATATAATGTGGGAGGAAGCAGTCAAGTCTAAATTCACTCTGCATTGGTTTCAGTTTCTTTGAAAAGAGAATCCTTGTACCTGATGGAAAAATATCAAGTTTTTGTTACATCTTTTGAATTTCCATTGTGATCTGGATTCTGCTCAAAATATTCCCGGAATGGTAGTATATGCCTATCCCCAGTTCCAAGACCTACTGACAGTAATACCAACCTCACCTCTGAAGCTCTGGCCTTGTCCAGTTAATCAAGTTTTGGCACCACAAGTTTGAAAGAAATCTTTTATGAGTAGCTCTCTCTTCAAGAAAGTGAGAAATATGAGAACAATTTCATCTTTTTGGAATTTGTGACAAGGAGAATAAAGAAAAAAATTATAAGTGTTTTTCGTAGTTCCATTTCTAGTTCCAGCTGAGCCTGCTTATTACATTTAATTTGAAGAAGTACCAATGCAGATTACTGAGCAATCCAGAAAAATTTCAAGTAAGCAAGGACAGAGCAAAAATATTTCTGTGGGCATTTCATATATTATTCTGTTTTTTATTTGGCACAGGAGGACCAGCCCAAGGATCCACCCAAAGTTGTCAAGTTCACCTCTGCATATGCTAGTCATTTACGGTGTCATATGTTCAACTGGACTGAAGATTCAAAATCTCAGCTACAATTGGGGTGTAAAAGGCACCTGGTTGATGCTTCCCAACCAGGATGGATTTATGCATGATTTTGAGTATCCTGGCAGAACCCAGAAAACCACATCAATACTGGAAAGATTGCTTGCCTTGCTTGCCATGTAATGGTTTACATCACAAAAGCAATTTTTATTGGCCAAATGTGTTTTGTCAACTTTTGTGTATGAAGTTTTGTGAATAGGAAGATGGTGTGATACCTGAACAGTATTGCCAACCAGCTTGTAACTGTATTGAAGCCTTTCATTTATATGTTATAACATCAGCTATACCTGAAACTTTAGGTCTGAATTTTATTCCAGTTTAATAAAAAGCATGAAAGAAATAATGGGACTATCATATCATGCACAATAAAGACAACAAGAATATAGGAACAATTTTTGGTGCACTCAGTGGAGCATGTGTCTTTGTAAGCTTCAAATGAATCATAAGTTGAAGCAGGGTTCCTACATTTCTGGAAACTAATTTTTCACTTTTCCAGGACCAAATATTAAAAGAATTTGCACTTTTTTTTTTTTGGGGGGCTGTTACATCAAATTATGAAAATTTGTGAAAATTTCCATGAATTTTTCATGACTTGGTTAACACATGTTTTTGAATTGGAAAACTTTACCAGGACCTGAAAAATATTTTTTAGTGATGGCAGGAATCCTTCTAAAGGTGTTTAAGTCATTTGTTTAATAGAGACGTTGGTATGCCAAAGGAAGTGGAAGTTTGAAACTGCATGTTCAGGATATTCAGATTGATAATTATAGATTATTTATTTGTAGTAACTGTCAGTGTTGTAACAAGTCACGACTCAAGTCACTTTCTCTCAAAATGATAGTGACTTGATAGAATTCAGGAGTAATATCCCCATTGAAATAGTACAGTGACTCGAGTCACATAAAAGTTTGAAAATTGGTGACTCAAGTCACTAATCTAGTGACTCGATTACAACACTGGTAACTGTACTGTGTAAGAAATACCCATGCATCATGCTGATATCAAATTCAAGAAGGCAGAGTGGCTCATATTCCGGCAGATAGTGCAGTCTGATTCAACAGGGTTTTGTGTGCTCACTTTGATGATATACCCTTCAAACAGTAGACAAGGATTGTGTCTGCACAATGAAAAGTTTTAAACAGCTGTGGGTGGCTAGAATTAAAAAGGTTGGGAGAATGTATGAAGTAGTGAGAGGACTTGGCCTAGCTTGAATATTCTACCTCCAGAAGTAGACCCTAATTCACATTTAAAAGATATCCTGTGAAAAAATGTTTCAAATAAATTTATGTTTAATACGTCGAAGTAGAATGTTCTGATAAAATTCTTAACTCAATTCTTCAGATGCTCAAAATATATGCAAGTAAAGTTATCAGATTTTAAATTCAATTTTTGTGAACTTAGAGCAAGCATTTGTTACATATCCTACCCTTGCACTGATCAAATGTGTTTTCTTAAACTTCTTTTGCAAATGATTGAAATATTTCTTTTCTTAGATTTGAATATGCCATGAGCAAGGGTGCCAGTGGAAAAACCAGCAAAATGGGAAGCTCCTTGCCAGGAATTGTTGAAAATTTGGAAGAATATTTTTTTATAGACGAACATTTAATTTCCAGTGTAAATTTTATTTGTGATGAAAATACACATTTCCTAGCTATCATCATGTTTGGAGCCCTCGCCATGGTTAGTGGGACACAGAAATTTTCCAATCTTGAAATTTTCTATTAATGGGTTAAACCAAATCCCTGTGTTTCATTTTGAATAAAAGCAATTGTAAAATCAGGACTTTATACTGTAAGCATTGCCCATCTGTGCTGAAACATTGACATCACTCCTTGAACAGTACTTCCTTCAGGTGCAGTCATGACATGCTTTGGGTCTATGTTGCCACATTCATGTACCTTACCTTATGCCAACCTTATGCCAACATTATGACTTGAATAAAACTTTTGATTACATTTAGTTCAAGCATTGAACAATCCATGAGAACTTTTTTTTCAGCTCTCTTCCACTGATTTGGTTTAATCCTACACCTGATCCACAAGCTTGTTTATATGTGATATTGTGCAGTACTTTATGTGCCCCCACCTGAGTGCCATTTAGAAACCAGCCTGGTAGTAAAGGTGCATGCTGGTGCATGCATGGTGCCTCTTAAATTGGAGACTGTGGCACTGCTTCGATGGGTCTCATATATGTCCTAGCATCATCATTGTTTGCTCTTAGTTATGGAGGGACTAGTACATTTAGACGTAAAATGATTTTGCTATGATGCAGAATTTAAGTTGTTGCCATAAGCAGGAGAAAATATATTTGTGCAAATTGCATGCATACAGTATGTGCACTTGCTTACTGTACAAACAGCACTGCTACACTTGAAGGGAATGTACTGAGCATATCCACAAAGATAGTTAGGAATAGCACTTTATACATGAAGATCAGTACCAATTGGTTAAATTTTGATATGAATTGAAACAATTACTCCACTCTTATTGATCAATGTTTTTTGGGTACTGGTAGTTGTGTACTCAATCAATGGCATAAAAAAGCCTTCTAGATGCATGGGGAAGCTATAGACAGCAAGGGGGTGCCCAAATTCATTTTTCTTGAAAGCCTCTAGCTCCAATATTCATGGGTGGGGGTTGGGGGGGTATGGGATAGGAATGAAACCTTGCACACACAAGCTCTGAGGTGTTTGAATTCTCCATGGACCCCTGTGCATTGTCCACCCAGGTCCACCCTACTGCTACCTAGAAGTCCCCAATAAGAATGAAGTTGTATGACATTGTAGACTTTTGAAACTCAATTCAGCTTTGCTGAACTTCTAGTGCTAAAGGTGCACTAGGCTGGTGTTCTTGTTTAAATCGGAGAAGGTACTAGAGTGTGTAGAACACAGCTTTTAAAATAGGGCTTCATTGTGATCCTTTTTGAAGTCTGAAAACTATGTAAAAACTTGCTGCCCTTCAGAAAAAAGTGGAATGTGATCTATTGAAAGTTTGACCATACATTTTCTAGGGATGGATTTGTAAACTTCAAAAAGGAAGTGGACTAGTTCTTGTCAGCCTTTCAACCTGCAGGACAGTGTGCATGGTAAGTATCACCTCCTCCTTTCTCCCCCTCCTCCTCCCCTCCCCCCCCCCCATTTTGGTCCAGAATGTTAATGAAATACACTAGGTGCATGCTTGATTCTATATGAGAATGAACGGCTCTTTAATTGCAAACTCAAAATCATCAAAACAGCTTCTGTCATTCTCATTCAAAAGAAAAAGGTAGGTAGGCTATACATCTTTCTACAGGTCCTTGCTCTGGCCAGTGAATGCAATTTACAACACTACCATAACTGCTGTAAACCACTGGAAATAGATTCTTCTACATCCTGTAAATACCCCATAATTTTTCTGATCTACCTCTGTAAGTGAATAGCCTGACCCAACTAGTCTTCAAGGCATATGTAAAGGTATAGGAAATATGTAATTCACTCATATCTCATAGTAATATTAAATGATTTTTGACAAAATTATAATAATTACTGGAATTCCTAAAAAGTCAATTGACAGAAATATTACATAAAGCAAAAGATGAGAATCAGGTAGAGTACCATATTCTTACTGGAATCTTGTACCAGCTGTTTCACTTTATTGTTTTACACTTAAAATTTCCCATCAACATGCCATAATACATTTCTTGATCAACAAGCATGACAGTGGAAAGCTCTTATTTTTTAATAATAGAAGACACAGCTATGATTAATTCCCAAACAAAACATAACTCTTCTATTTTGCATGTTGTTATGAATTTACTTCAAAAATGATACAAAAACTTGTTTTTTTTAAAAAAAAGTTTATATTTCAAGTAACATGAAAACTACTGCCACGTTTGTAAATGAAGTTTTTAAAATATAGGAATTCGAGGCTTTCATGCAACTTTCATGATATATCTTGCATGATAGTTTGGGTCTACAAGTACATTTTTTGTCACTGATATCATGATATGCAATTCCCATCTCAGTGTACTCCTGGGTGGCCTTTCCACTCCTATACTTGCACTCCTGTCACTGTACCCTAACATGATGACACCGGCCGTCTTCCCCAGTCTCGGAATATTGCATTGAGTAAGTATTGACAGTCATATGAAGCAAGTTTGAATAGTTGAATTCTCTAGGCAATCAGTTTGCAGTGGAGATGTAGTTCTCAAAGCCACCATACAGACCTGGCCTGCACTTTCTTCTTTAAATATCCAGAAGACATTTTCCTTCCAGCCTTACAAGAAGATAATGGTAGGTTCCCATGCATGAGTTCTGCCATATAGTAGGTATTGTAGGTGGGTTTTTTTTTCAGAAAAGTTGATGCAGTTCCTGTAGTGCTAGTGCCTTCAAGGATACAAAGAAGAGCATAATATAAATAAGTAATATGTCACATGTAGTAATTAAAACAACCTTTTAGTTTCAGTAAACTGTTGAAAATGTTGTACTCTTGAAGGTTAGTTTACTCTGGTATGATATTTTAACTTACTTCATGCTGTGTACATAAAGCCATGTTGGAGATTCTTGTGACAGACAGAGGCTACTGAGCTGTTACATGAATGACACGTAGGCCTGGATTAATATGATGTTTATTTCATATGATGTTAATTAAAATGCAAAATAGTTAGCAAATGAAACATGAGAGATGTACGCTAGCTTGTGAAGGGAATCATTTTCAAAAAATCTGGATACTCATGTCGATTAGTTATGAGAGAGTAACCTTTGTAATAAGTGACTGCTCTTCCATTGACCAATTCAGAAGATGCTGTAGGGAGCTAATGCTTTCATTACAACAGGCAGTTGCATGCACCGCAATTGTTCTGATTTATTAAACATGACAGCTACTTGACAGGGTTAGTCAATTAGCAACAAAAGTTTATGTGCTTTTTGAGGAGCTAAAGATGTTAGCCATCTTACCAGAACTGGTGGGAACCATCTGGAATGAAGAGATTCACCCTTTAAAGAAGCCTATCAGTGGCAAACATAGTTTGACAAGAAACTTTGTCATGTGGGGTAGCTAGAACCCTTTTTTCTAATTTGGAGGGTAAGGAGGGGGGGGCTTTAAATGATTGATAGATTTATATTCAGTTACACTTCGGGTATCAGTGGAGAGAAGTTCTTATTGCCACCCCCCATTACCTTGTTAACAGGGCTGCATGTGTACTCTGTTACATGTACAGCATTTCATTAGGCCATTTAACTGACGACATAGACCTGATTGAGGGCTATTTAATACCCTGGTGTTTTAAAATGAGGTTAGGTAATGGATTATAGCAAACACCCTGAAAAGTGTTAAAATCTTTGGTCTAGTAAACTAAGTTCTCCTGAGGTCGTGTGTACTGTTTCAGACAACCATCATGGCCAGACTATCCCTAGATGCAACTTGCTGTCACAAGTCAATTAAGCATTCAGTGGAAATTGTTGGCATTATTTCAACAGTACTGAGCTGGTTGGATACTGCATTCTTATCCTTTGAACATGGTCATCCAGTTTATTTCTAATCATACTGTATATAATGCTTTCATCAAGCAAACCCTTCCTAATCTTTTGTGCATCACACAACTATTCTTTATTGATTTTGTCCTGATTTAGGGGGTGAAAAGCCAATTGTCGAGCTAGCTAGGCCATCGTATATGATCAGCCTGAGTGTAGTCTGAAATCCGTCAATTCACATAAGTCTTTCTAATTGTGGGATATATTTTACTAAAACACTATGTAACTCAATTGTAGGACAAAGAGTGTTGTGCTTGAAGTAATTTCATACTGGCAATGACTAAAGTTCTGTCCCTTTCACAGCTGTTTAAGATATATCAGCCTTAATTTGAAGGTGTATCCCGGTAGAAACTACTGTAGCATTAATTATACACTCAATTAAATAACAATTAAGGATCCACATGCAACGTGATGGAAGTTGAATTTGTTTCTTGCTTTATTAAGTTGTATCGGACCTTGGGAATTTGTGCCCATAATCTGGGGAAAGTTTCTCCCTTTTTCAATTTTATATGGCATATACACATACGTAATACTACACATCGCCAAGCAAAGGATTTTTCGCAGAATTACTGCCAATGTGTACTAATTGCCATCGTATTTGCTCGTATCTCTTTCCTTACCTTCTCACAGCCTTAAACATCAAAAATAACTCGTTAATTAAAGTTGATAAAGCGTTCCCTGGAAGCCGTGCCGTCAATCTCATGTTAATTTTAGGAAAAGTTGCCCTCGCCGACATCTCTTGTTATTGCCGACGATTGTTCGTTGTATGTGGTATTTGCAAATGTCTTGCAGAAATCCACATCACCCGAATGAGTACCGTCTAGTACTTCCATGCTTCAACATCCCTCCGTCGATTCCACGAACATTTTTCACGGCCAAGAAGGGTGATGGCGCTGTAACAGTTTTTGATGCGCGAAGGAGAAAAGAACAATTCTAAAAACATGCTGCCGCCCCCGTTTCGCTCCACGATACAGTGTCTTTAAGATTTTATGGTAAAATCTCATCAACTATAAGCACTTTGTCCAAAATGAATAACGTTTGACTCTGTGTTATCATTTCAGATGCAGACAATCCGTGATATTCTTAACACCTCCAACATAAAGCCATACTATCCACCTTGAAGGTTATATTAGCAACAAGAAGTGAGAAAATAATGTATAAGAAGGACAATGTAGACAAAGAAATGATGTATCTTGGGATCTGTGATGCAACAGGCCACATAAAGGCCACCCTTTACGATTTATCACAGATAAATAACTTTGCCAATGGCTCACCTATAATGATCAGGAACTACCTGGTCAGACCAGACAAGACAATTGCCATCACCTCCAAATCACAGATATTCAGAACTGGTCAGCTGCAAGTTCCAGATGCAATTTTGCAACAAGCTGTCTCTTCCGTGCGTCCACCAACCCCACCGCCAATTCCACTCAAAGAGGTGCACTCCTCACCAGTAAAATCAATCACATCAATCACGGGAACAGTAGCACAGGTAAGCAATGCAAGCCTTGTCCTTCGACACATAGGATCGCTCATGGATACCTAAACGCACCTTAACCAAAATCAAGTTGCACTATTCAATGTTTGCCTATCATTTTAAAAATGTGCAGGACTATCACAATGACAAAGTACACTATTTCAGGTTGTATATTTCACGCACAACTACTGATATTCCTAACACAGCAATAGTGCAAATCTACTGTACCCTGAAGCAATCCCAAAACATTGAACTCACTGTCTCCCATTTTTTACTATGCAATAGTGCAAATCTACTGTACCCTGAAGCAATCCCAAAACATTTTGTACTATGCAAAATGAGAAGGGATATCAAAGCAGAATGGTGCTTGCACACTACCATACCTTCATTGAGCAATTCTCACAAAGCTCCATACTTATTTCAAAAGACAAGCCCTGACAACAATACATTAGTACATACAACAACAGATACACTACTACTGCATGAAAAAAGAAAATATTCTACATCAGTTTGTAAAGCAACATATTTCAACTAGGATTACAGTCCAATTTTTGTCACTTTTAGTTAAAATCTTCTCCATTCCTTGTTGGGAAGAGCCAAAAGTATGCCAGTCTGTGTAAATATATGATTTGCTCCAGAAGACTACCAGAATGAAATGTAAACTAATTATTTTATCATGTCATATTGAGAGCGTTTATTGGACATGCGTACAAGACTCAACTGATTTTCAAATGAACATCACTGTACATGTGTTGACTACCATATTATAAGTTATATAATGGTGCCAGAACAGTTTATCATGAGACAAACCAAGATCAGTACTGTACTGACATAGCATGACTGTCCTTAGAACAAACTCTGAATGAAAAACTATTGGTCCCATTTAGTAAAATTTGGATCAGATTTCAGATTGAAAATCCCTCTTAATGTGACCTGCCCTTTAATTTCATTTCAGTTTATACTCCACTTGCAATTTATACCTTCATTTCACACCCATTAGATTGTAACAAACTGCTTCACTGGCCAACTTCTCTACTGTAGGTAAATGTTCATAAAATGGAGGCAATCCACTAGTACCCATCACCAATTATTGCCATCCTTGCACAAACACTGGTACTTACTGTCAACTCTTCTTAGCTGTACATACATGAAAACCTTTCACTTATGAAAGAAATGTAGTTCATCCTTCTTGAACTTCCACATGTATGTCTTTACTTGAAAAATAACATAACAAGTATCCGTAAACCACACTTTGTCTTTTTTTAATCCCTCCAACAACTACAGTACAGGATGAACTACCGAGGCAAGTTGTGGTAAGGGGTGAACCTGTTGCAGTAAGAACCATTGTCATGTCAGACAAAGAGGCAAAAGTTAAGGTAGCATTATGGCTTGAAGAATCACAAACACAAATGCAGACTGGTGACTTTCTCTCTGTCACTGCTGTCATCGTCAAAAACTACCAAGGGGAAAACCAACTTTCCACCACTTCCAGGACCACCATCAAGGTACTCTTCCTTCTCACCCTATGTCCAAACACATCATGATTTGCACATTATTTTGAATGAAAATGCAACTAAAGCTCACATTCTCACTCATCACACTCATTTCACCTAAGTCTCTAAATCAGTCATTCATTCATGAGAGCTGCACACTTCTCTCATAATGTAACCAGTGTGATACATGTTTCCTACATATATTCAACTTTGCTGTGAATCTAACAATGTACATTGTTTCATTCAAATTGTTGCCAGAATTGTTTTCTTTAATATCCATCGCCATCTCTCTAATTCACAATTTTTCAATTACCTCCTTCTGTCGGTTAATACTTCTGCTTGTTAAATATATACTTCCAGTTCCATCAAGTCTGCTCACATCGGAAATCTTTCTGCCTTCTGAATCTTCATGGCAGTATTAAACAGTGGCGTAGCTACTGGGGGGGGGGGGGGGAGGGGGGCAAGTTGCCCCCCTGGAAAAATTTTTGGGAAAATTTGATGAAAATGGGGAAATTTGATGAATCTCCTTATTATTACATAAATTTCACAAAAATTTTTTGTTAGAATAAGAAATTGTGAGACATTTCTCATACATAATTCGTATTTTCATGCAACAAATTAATCCAGATTTCGTCAGTGTCGCATGAACCGGCTCGATTCGTGTTCCACAGAAATGAACTCGCCACGTAGCAGATTGAATGTTCTCTTGTGCTTGTATACGCACGGGGGTTATGATCAGTGCATTTCAGTGCACAGGAAGCTGCTATTCAGGTGATACTTTGGAAATTCAGTAAAAGGATGTGAAAACTGACAAGTCACTACCGTAGACCCCCGAGGTTGTTATGTTCTTCTACAAGCTAGCAGTAGCTGTACGATTTTACTCTGTGTACATAACGATGGATGGGGCTGAAACAATTCATGGCCAACGATAAACTTAAAGTTAATCTAGAAATTAGAATTAACGGGATCCGTTGGCACACTTAGATTTTGTTACTTAGCCTAATCCTTGGAGACTTACAAGCTAGTTCGGGAAAATAGCTTTCTGCTCACTTTGAGTGTAACAATAAATGGGCAATGAGTACCTTGTAGCCTTCCACACTTAACAGACTGCTTTTCTCACAGGATATCCTGTGTGATCGAGCCACTATTAGGCCTCCTTAGTGGCGTGCGAAGGGGAAACCATTGGGCCATGCCCCTTCACAGATGCCATTTTACTTTGTTCTTAAAAATACGTAGTATAACTTTATTAACACAGATTTTACTTCAAAAGATAGCATATGTGGCACCAGATTGCTTATAAGGACACCCAATTTTTCAAAAATTTTCAAAGGGGAAGGATTGTCCCTGCAAGGTCTTTCAGTGATGCCAATTTTTTTATAATTCCTACAAATAGACCTAGGCAAATTCTGTCAAATTCCAATTTTTACTTAAAAAGGTAGACTCTGTTTCCCACTGGTGGCATCGATAAAAAAAGACTACATGTTTAGATTCTCTTTACAAGCATAAATACGCTATTTTGACCATCTGAGGGGTCTGATTTTTCGAATTTTTTTTACGCTCCGCGCCAACCAATGGTGGCGCTTCGCTTGGTCTTTTGGGCAAAATATTAAAACATATTTGGGGTAAAATTAGCTCTTAACTCTCTGATCACTTTGCAGTTTGCGAACATATTTTGAAGTGAGCATTTTATTGCAAACGACAAAAGAAGAAAGCGACTGGCTAGATTCTTCGTATTAGCCTGGAAAATGCTATTTCCGGCCATCTAAGGGGTCTGATTTTTCCAAATTTTCTATACGCTCCGCGCCAACCAATGGTGGCGCTCCGCTTAGATAATCTTTGTGACAAAATAACATTTTGTGGCCAAGAAAAACCACAAATACCGATCAATGCTCTTTTATTTTGACTCCTAATAGTGTGCAAATTTAATGACAAGTTTTTCTTCGTAAGGTAGCATAAATGGCATAAATAAATGCATGTCAAGACACAAAAGTTTCAGTTTTATCCTCATGAACCACCACGATTCAACTTTTAACACTGTTCCCGTCAAAGTCGAATATCTTGCACCATTTTGCATGTAGGCTCTTTGAAAACGTCAAAAAAATTCCGGACACCCCTCCCCTTAGACCATAATGCATGCCCCTCCCCCTTCAGAGAAATCCTGCGTACGCCACTGCGTTAGTACATACAAATAAACCAGAGATTGTTTACCAAAATTATATACTTTGTTATTTCCGATTGCTCTATGTTATACTTTAAGATTAAAATGCAGGTAATATTACAAAATGACATGGTAATGTTGTTATACTTGTAAGTTAGCCTATTTTATATGAAATACATACACATTGACCGGGAAAAGTTTTGGGGAAATTTCATACCTTTGCCCCCCCCCCCCTGGAAAAAATCCTAGCTACGCCACTGGTATTGAAAATTCTGTGCCACTCCTGCCACTTACTGCTCTCACTGACGATCCATGCACCATGCTCCATGCACCCATCACAATGCATTTTGTGACATTTAGGTACATCCTTTTTGAAAATGCATTATCATATGAAATGTACATACAATAACACTTTGAATTTTATCCAATAACTCCACATACTCTTTTGTAACCTTTTCCCATCACAGAAAACGGATATGCCACCTCAAGGTGTAACAGGACAAATAGAGGGCTACAAAGAAGAGGAAAACTACGTGAACCTTCTCATGGCCACTGACATGATAGTCAAAACAAAACATGCCCTACTCCAGCAAGCCTTGAATGCAGGGGAAAACGAATGGAAACAAGTCATAGATGCATTGATCCCACTGCAAGCCACCATAACAATACATAATGCAGAAGCTGTTAAGATCTCCTTCCAGGGCAATCCATCAGAACTCCTCAAGTAAACATGATCTACAAGCTGTAAAGCTGAAGCAACTGACTTGTGATTCCTGACACAACCTATTAAGATTCATTTTATCCATATGCTTTTTCTTCTCAAATGTTTATATCTTTCATGCATGTTATAATACTTTAATGTTTTAATACTTTTATGTTTTTACTGTTATTCATTAATTTTTAGATTATTGTACACCACACCAGTCTTACTATTCAGTCTGCTTACAGTGTACAAAAGAAAAATACTCAAATAGCTGCATCGTTTATGTATGCATAATGTACAATATGTATCAAAGTAAGTACAAATAGTACACATACAGTGGCCTTGGTTTTTACTCATCTTCTCAGCTAAACCTGCACCCACAACTGAACCACTGTAAAACTTATTTTGGTGTGAAATTAATCTCACAATCAACTTGATCATTCTGTCCATACAACTATTACATCCATCAGCTGTATACAGTACCACATTCCACAGCTGTTGCATGTCTTGCCAAATTTTTTCACCAACGAGTACAAATATGTTTGCACTTGCTTTTAGATTAGTGTAATATACAACACATAGTTTATCACGCCAATACTGTAAATACTGTACCTCGTTTACCAATCAGAGATTACATAGATGAAAAGGTTATTCTGTTTTTAACAATCATAGCAACTCTGGTCTCTTTTGAAACTACTGATGCAGTACTACAACCTATTCATGTAAAAGATGAATTCAACTCTTTTTTGGTTTGTTTATTTTGTGTTGTTACTTATTTGTTGCCATGACGACCTGTCAAAACAATTATTCACCTTGAACTTGCCATTTTTGTAGTCTGTGTTTTGTAGTCTGTGTATAATTTAGCCTGGTTGTATTAATTATTTGTAAGTCTTGAAGTAGCAGAATACTTTTGTTTATTTTCTCCTATAAACTCCATAGTCTTGTTTAGGCCTATGTATCATTTCAGATTGGATGCTTATGTTTTGGAACATTTTTTTTTTTTTTTTGCATTTCACAACTATTCCTGAAGAGCAAATCACATGTTCCTACGCAGGCTATACCGTAAATGAAAGAGGAGAAATTGTAGAAAAGTTACATAACTCTCTCAGTTTGATCGGGAAATTATTCTAACTCATATGAAAGATAAGACACCTTTTTTTGTTTTTGTTATTGGTTTCCATGATAAGAGAAACCTATGCAATCATGATGGCGTGTGTGTGTATGTGTGTGTGTGTGGGTGTGTGGGTGTGTGTGTGTGTTTTGTGACGCTTTGCTTGTTAGCACGATATCTCAAGATAGGAATGTCTGACAGTTTTCAAACTTGGTACATGGATGCGCAAATTGAGAGGAAGAACCCTATTGTTTTTGGTGGATTTCAAAGGTCATCTGGGGTCACCGGGGGTCAAAGGCTGAAATCTTGTTAGCACGTTATCTCAAGATAGGAAACTTGGATAGATTTCGTGTTTGGTATGTGGATGCGTTATGGTCAGAAGATGGTCCCTATTGTTTTTGGCGGAGGTCAAAGGTCATCTGGGGTCACCGGGGGTCAAAGGCTGAAAATCTTGTTAGTACGTTATCTCAAGATAGGAAAACTGGATAGATTTCATGTTTGGTATGTGGACGCGTTATGGTCAGAAGTTGGTCCCTATACTTTTTGACGGAGGTCAAAGATCATCTAGGGTCACCGGGGGTCAAAGTCTGGAAATCTTGTTAGCAAAATACTTTTGTTCATGTTTTCTCATTACCCATGGTCTTGATTATGTATCATTTCAGATTGGATATTCATGTATCTGAACATTTTGGGGGGTTTCACAACTAATCCTGAAGAGCAAATCACATGGACATACACAAGCCATACCTTCAATGAAAAAAGAGTTGTAGAAAAGTTATATAACTTAATTTGATCACGAAAACCTAACTAATATAAACCGCGTTTGTATAACAAAGCAAAAAGGTCAAATGACCCCTCAGACTGGGATCAATTCAAGAATTTCTGGCGCTCTACTGATCGTATTATTCTCAAATGTAGATCATATTATCTCCTTAACGTTGGCCAGAGCCTGGAATCTGGAGATACGAAGCCATTCTGGCACTTTATTAAAAACGCTAGACAGAACTTTTCAGGTGTTGCTCCCCTAAAAACCGTGAGAGGCATTGCCACCTCCGCCATTGAAAAAGCAAATGTTTTAAATGCACAGTTCCAATCTGTATTCACTCACGAGGACTACACTTGTGTCCCTACCCAGCATGGGGATTTTCCAGAGATGGCACCTATTGATGTTACAGTCCCAGGCATCGAGAAACTGTTGAACGATCTCAACATCCAGAAAGCCCCCGGTCCTGATGGGTTAATACCAAAAGTCCTTAAGGAATGTGCCAGTAGTGTTGCGCCAATACTGACTATCATCTATCGTAAATCAATCTCTACGGGTCAGCTTCCTGAAGATTGGCTGACTGCAAATGTAACTCCATTATTTAAAAAAGGAAATCGCTCGGATCCTAGTAATTATCGTCCTGTATCCCTTACATCCATTCCATGTAAGTTGTTAGAGCATATCATACATTCAAATGTCATGGGTCACTTAGAAGACCATGGTTATCTTCATGACAAGAAACATGGTTTCCCCAAGGGTCGCTCTTGCGAAACCCAACTAGCCTTGACAATCAATGACATTGCCAGAATCATTGATGATAAAGGTCAAGTAGACGTTATCATTATGGATTTCAGTAAAGCATTTGATACCGTTCCTCATGAGCGGCTCCTAGCTAAATTAAAACATGCAGGGGTTTGTAACTCACTACATACCTGGATTAGAAATTTTCTCACTAAAAGATCTCAAAAGGTCACTCTCGATGGAGTGTCTTCTCCCCCAGTGAGCGTGACTTCAGGAGTCCCACAAGGTACGGTTCTGGGTCCCCTACTCTTCTTAATCTACCCTAATGATATTGCAGAGACTTTGTCTTCTGAAATCCGTCTTTTAGCCGACGACTGTATTTTATATAGGCAAATTAAAAATGAACATGACACTAGAGAGCTCCAAACAGACGTTGATAAACTCTGTGCATGGGAACAACGCTGGCAGATGAAATTCAATACAAAGAAGTGCTATGCTATGCACATAACCCATAAAAAGAACGCAATCAAATACTCCTATCAGATGGGCGATTCGATTTTAGAAACAGTTGAAAATAATACTTACTTAGGGCTGGAAATAAATAACAGATTAAGTTGGGCGAATCATGTCCATAAGGTGACCTCAAAAGGGAAATCAAATCCTTGGCCTGCTTCGCAGAAATCTGTATAGTTGTAACCGTGAGGTAAAAGCAGTGGCATACAAAACCTTAGTAAGGCCACGGCTTGAATATAGTGCCTCTGTCTGGGACCCCTATCAGAAAGACTTGAAAAATCAGCTCGAGGGGGTCCAGCGCCGCAGTGCAAGATTCGTCTGCAAAAACTCTAGGCAAAAGGCCAGCGTCACAGACATGATTTCTCGTCTAGGGTGGGAATCACTGGAGCATAGGAGGGCTGCCCAAAGATTGACCCTTATTTAAAAGTCTGTCAATAAATTAGTAGCAATTGATACTGATTCTTACCAGTTAGTTCCTTCTAGTGGTGTGTCTACTAAAGCACATGCCTCTAGTTCTTTTGTGAAATTATCTGCCCGCAAAGATTGTTATAAATATTCACTGTTCCCTAGGACTTTTGCTGAATGGAACTGCCTCCCACCCAGTATTAGGGATGCCCCCACTGTGGGTGCTTTTAAGTCGGGGTTAAATTCTGTGAGTCTTGAAGAAATTATTAGTAGAGCCCATTTTAGTAATTAGTACGCTGCTCAGCCTTCTGTGCCTGCATGTTACATCCCGTCTCGCAGAGTTTATGCAGTATTTCACCAGAACCAGAAAAGATAAGACAACTCTTTTTTGCTTTTGTTATTTATTTTATACTGTTGCTTATTTGTTGCCATGTCAACCAGTCAAAACAATGGTTCTCCTTGAACTTAACATATTTGTCATCTGTGATTCATTACCTGTCCAATAGTTTGGGGGTTGGTACCTTCTTTCGTTTGGTTATGCAGTAATTTGTATTGAATGCATAATTTCATAGACAAAGTCTGAATTTCATCTGGTATGCAAAGGGTTAAATAGGAAAACCATACATATTTTAGAGGAGGTAAAATGTCATATCAGGGCAACTAGAAACAAATTCTGAAAACCTAATAAATGCATCTCAACAAAGGTACCAATCAGAATTGTGTTACTTTGCATGGACTAGCCCTTATTTACTTAAAAGATTTCTATAGATTTGGTGGAGTTCAAAGCCTTTTGGGGTCACATTTCTTTTTTGGTTTCAATGATAAGAGAAACCGATGCATTCACGATGGCATGCGTGTGTATGCGTGTATGTACGTGTGAATGCGTGTATGTATGCGTGTGTGTTGTGACACTTTGCGCCTTAATACGATACCTCACGAAGAGAAACTCCGACAGTTCTCAAACTTGGTACATACATAGATTTCCCTTATTGAGAGGAAGAACCCTATTGTTTTTGGTGGAGGTCAAAAGTCATCTGGGGTCACAAGGGGTTAAACTCCGAAAACCTCGGTAACACAATATCTCAAGTTAGGAAAGTTGGATCAAATTCATATGTGGTATGTACATGCGTCATAGTTGGAGGATGAACCCTATCATTTCTGGATAGAGATCAAAGGTCATCTGAGGTCACCAGAGGTCAAACTCTGAAAACCTTGTTAATAAGATATCTCAAGTTAGGAAACTTGGATCAAGTTCATACTTGGGTATGTGGATGCGTTATGGTTGGAAGAAGAACCTTATTGTTTTTGGTGGCGGACAAAGCTCATCTGGGGTCACCAGGGGTCAAATTCTGAAAATCTTGTTAACATGATACAGTATCTCAAGTTAGGAAATTTAAATAGAGTTTATACTTGATGTGTAGATGCATTATGGTTACAAGAAGAACCCTACTGATTTTGGTAGAGTTCAAAGGTCATCTGAGGTGACAAGGAGTTAAAATCTAAAACCCTGGTAACACAATTTCTCAAGAAAAACCCCTACTTTTTTGTTTGAGGTAAAAACTCATCTAGGGTCACCAGAGGTCAAAGAGCAAAATGTCCCCAGAATTTTGAAGTTAACATACAGTATGAACATGAACCTGTATTTTACCAGCATGTTTAGATAGCTTTACCAGTGACAGGAACAAATAAGACATCCTAGCATTATTTGGAAAAAATATGTATCATCCAAACCACAATGCATTTTTGCATTCTGGTTAAAACTAAAAAACAACTTTCATGAAGATATGAACATCGCAAGTTTAATAAAACTATAATGGCTTTGTGGGCCTAACCTTTGTCTGACAATTTACATTAGTATTAGCGAGAAACCCAATCCTAACCCACCAACACTGTTTGGGACCCTACATTGTCAATACGATGATTCCTGCTCAAATAGTAAGGTTAGATATTTGTACATGGCAGCAATGACGTCACGGAAATCAGTACCAAGTAGGAGTCGCGACTACCTTCAGACTCGCGATTATTTAGGCCACGGGTACTCTACTCCAAATATGTCGGAGTCGCCCAAGCTTAGCCTATTCAAAACCAACAAACTACCCATTACTAGTTTTCCCAGGCTCAATTGTACCCTTTCCCGTGTAGTCTTCAGGTAAATCTCTTAAGTACTCTCCACCAAATCAATGAACTATAACAACGTATCACTTCTCGTCCTTTTCAGCTTTCATTTAAGACCGCCACCATTCTTACATCCACCTCCAAATATTTTGTAAGACCGGGGCTTGTCACTGACAACTCCCTGATAAGACCCAGCCCCAAACCACCCACACACGCGCACTAAAATTCTGCGTATTTGCAGGCAAATACAGTTCTAGTTGTATGGGGCATTTGACTGGAAACGTTAGCACGATCTCCTAGAGAAGGATAATAGGGTTCCTATTATCCTGCTCTATGCATAATCTTTGGACAGTTGGGTGCGCTTTCTATTCATGCGGACGCTCTTGGCACGCTGCTCATACCAGAAGTCAAACTTTTAACTGAAACTCAGAGAAATCCTTAAGATTTCTATGGCTAAACAAGGGCTTCCTATAGACGAATCCGGACAGCAAGTCGATGGTATGATTTCAGTCGGCCATAACTAGGGTCTATCACCTTTTAATCTTTCAGTTGCATTGCTTATCTGTATCATGGATAGTTGTTCACTAAATTGTGTCTTGATTCCTTCAATTTCACTGAAAAAGAGGGTTCGAAATTCATTTACACAATAAAGACGATTTAAGGCTAGTGGACTCTACCAATGGCTGCCTACAGTCACTAAACACAAGCGCTAATGGACAGAGTATACTGCACGGTACATTGTTGCCTGCGTAGCAGACTGTGGGGCATATTCCTCCTCATATCCCCACCAAGCCTTAAAGGGGGACTGAACAAACCGAGTCCGCTCTGCAGGGTAGGTATATTGTCGCTACCGTACGATTGAGAAAAAGCGCACCAAGACTGAAGATGGCTGAAAATGCTAGCCTATGATTTTGCATAGAAATCCTAAGCTTTAGCTGGAAGGAGCGTCCCACAATAGGGAGCTTTAGATTTCACGACGCGGACCTCATCTACAACGAAATGACGTCATTTGTAATTATGCCATTTCGAACGCAATGCGCTACACACAGTTGCTAAATGACAAGGGAAATGTAGGTTGCGACGTCACTACGTTGTAGTTGACGTCCGCGTCGTGAAATCTAAAGCTCACTAATAACAAATTGGACGACGCACAAGGGTCACGTGTAGGCCCGTGCCGCGGGAATGTAATTGTGTGGTTGCAGTTTTAGTCTTGTGCACCCTTCTTGCTGCGTACGTAACCGACTGTGTGTTTTTTAACGCAATCGTGTGGAGCGCTGTTTTTAAGCGTGTGGTGAAATGTTGCTGCCAATAAACGCGGGTCAAGCAGAATATTGCGAAGTTTCGAATGCAGAATGCAGCCTGCTACACGCACTCAGCACACAGGTTTCACACTACGACGGTGTCGCGGAATTAGTTAGCTAAACGAAACTAATGGGAGTCAGTGTTTGGGTTTTGTTTATGGATTAGAGTTCGGGTTAGGGTTAGGGATTAAGTTTAGGGATTAGGGTTAAGTTAGTGTTCCTAACTTTCTGCGGTACCTTCACCCTCTTCAAGCCCAGTGCGGGTTTTAAAATGTAAATAATGTTCAGCAGTCATTTATAAACAGTAGCCGGTCATTTCAACCCATGTTTCTACAAATAAAAATATAAACATTTGGTCGGAAGGTCATTGCAATTTACTTAGGCCTACAACATACAACTATAATTTTCAATTGATTCAGCGTATGCAGTTGTTTCTAAACTGTTATTAGGTTGTGCCAAAGTAAAGGCCAAACTTGGCCCGGCGGCTCTTTGTAGTAATCTGCTTGACCCGCGCTTATTTGCGACATCATACCCAGCGTCACTATACGCTTGTGAAAACAGCGCTTAGTACGGTTGTGTTTGATTCGGGTGCATAAAAATATTATGCATCCCATAAAACTGCATTCCCGCGGCACGTGACCCTTCAGTTGCGTCCGTTTTTATTTGCGCGTTTCTGTTGGCGTGCTCCTTCCAGGACATTCGATGTGATTTTGTGTAAAAGTCTGGACTTGCTCAAGTCAATTCCCAGATTTGGCAAGAAAGTTGAAATATTTTTGAAATAATGCAAGGTAAGGTCAAAATCACTTCACGTATTGCAGGAATATGATATTATTTCCCATAAAAGTTTAACTTTTGTTTTAAATATTACAGAGCCGTAGTCAAATTAGACGATTTCTGGCTTCACGGCAGCCATCTTGGTGCGTCTTTTTTGTCCCACTCGGTGGCGATAATACGCATAGGAAGCACACGTTACACGCTGTGTCCATGTATATAAGTCCGTGGGCTAAACTGACGCTGACTATTAAAAATGTACGTCAAGCACGCTGTATGCACGGACTTCCTATACATGGACAGAGCATACTGCACGGTAGATTGTCGCCACCGTGGCCTACGTGTGGGAAAGAGCGCACCAAGATGGCTGTCTGCTTAGACTTGCCCAAAGTCTCTCGAGATGTTTCCTCTCGGCTGTAGGGATTCTCCTCTGTCACTATTCCTTCTCTTCGTGTCACCCCGTTGAATTCTCCCAATGTACCTCTGCAAACAAACCAACTTCGAAGACTCTCCTCTTTCCACTTCGACTCGTTATAACGCCAATTACGCACTGTGCTAACAAACCCACATCGACCAACACACCATGACCGGTAATGCCCGCTAACAAGTTCTTACACTCACCGCTTGGAACGTTTCTTCACTGAGTCATTGTCACGATCGTGCGTGGCAGGTTCCTGTTTATACGCTGTGCACATATCAACAAGCGGAGATCTGGCTTGCTCGAGAGACTTGTAGCTTTTGCAACTGGTGACGTAGCATTTTGGGCGGTCCGGTTTTTAATCACTAATCTCTGTAGCCAATGAAAAGCTTTCTATATGTAAACAGACAGAATGACGCACCTTTCATCACACGATGATCTTAATGAATATCCAGCAAAAGTCGCAAAATGTGGAATCCGATTGGATGACTGAGAGTAAACTATCTTGAAATATATTCATCTAAATTCTTAGATGAATAAAACAATATAGAAGTTAAAGATGATGACGTAAACAGTTGCAAAAGATACAAATCTCTCACGACAAGCCGCAACTTTGAACTGGCCGCTAAGCAGGCTCGTGTGTGTGTGAGCTGTGTACAGTCTTAGAGAACCGTTGCAAACAGGCGTTACAGCACTAGGTCGTGGAAGTTGCAGCAACGTGCAGTGAGAAGTAATCTGAATAGTAGTTGCGTAGAAGCACAAGGCGATGGAATCACCGTGAAGAGTAGAAACAAATAAAATGGAAGGAATACGTGAGAGACTTGGGGCAAGTCTACTGTCTGCTATGATTTTGTGTAAATGTTTGGACCTGCTCAAGTATAACCTCATATTTTGCAAGAAAATTGAAATATTTTTGTAATATGGCAAGGCAAGGTCAAAATCACTGCACTTATTGCAGGAATATAACATTCTTTCCCATTCAAGTTTAACTTTTGTATAAAATATAACAGAGTCGTCGTCAAATCAGACGATTTATACCTTCACGGCGGCCATCTTGGTACGCTTTTTTTGTCCCAGTCGGTGGCGACCATAGAGCAGGATAATAGGAACTTCAGGGCGGACTACCCAAAACAGCTGTGATCGTGTGGGCACTCGGTACCCATATTCTTTCTGGGCAACAGACGGATCGCTTACAAAGAGATTCATACAAATCACACCCACATGAACGTCCAAAAATTTGATTTCTAAAATCATCTTCTTCTGTCAGAAAAAAGGAGGATGTAGTATGTCTCATAAATTGTAAGTTTCTTGTGATGGTTTTTTATTTTATTCTTGTTTTAGTTGACATAGACGCATTTTTCTTCACTTAGTGCGGACACGTTCCGACAGTATACAGTGTTTTAAGTAATGTCACCTTCGAGAGAGATCTGGGTGTTGTAATTACTGGGGATTTAAAGTCATCAAGGCAGTGTGCAGCCACTGCTGCAAAGGCTAATAGAGTGCTTGGCTTGATCAAGAGGAATTTCATCAATTTTAGTAAGGATATTGTACTTAATTTGTATAAGCAGTTGGTAATTAGACCCCATCTTGACTATGCACCTCAGGCTTGGAGCCCCATCAATGAAAAGGACAAGTTTCTTTTAGAGCAAGTTCAGAGGAGAGCCACTCGCCTTATACCTGAGGTGAGAAATTTGCCTTATCATGCTAGGCTTAAACATCTTGGGCTTACCACTTTGGAGCTGAGAAGGATTAGGGGGGACATGCTCCAGGTTTACAAGTTTCTTTCTGAAAGGAATCCCCTTTCGACTTGTAGTTATTTAAGGGTTCAAAGTAATTCAGTAGGTCAGAGGGGGCAAAAATGGCCTATTAAAAAGTAGCCCGGCCTTAGTTAAAAAGAGCTGGCCAGCAATTTTGGTCTGCTAGGGTGAAGGTTGCCGCTTTCAGTAATTTTAACCATACTTTGCCAGTTTCTTTTAAAGGTTTAAGAGGACCTAGGGTGTCTAGAGTCCCCAGATATGTTTGTGACAATTTTTTGGAGCCAAATTTCTAACCGACTAAGGTCATATGACTCAAATTTATACATACATGTATAGGCTGTATGCCTATACTGGGGGCTAATCAAGCTTCACGCTTGGTCTGTTGCACTGGAAAGGTACATTATTTGGCAAAATGGTGAAATATGTAGTGTTCACTTACTTGATGCTGTTCAACTTACTTTTACCAACACTTAAAAGAAGAAGAAGAAAAAAAAAAGACATTGAATACCTGATGCCAGTCTTGGCCCAGTTGTAGGCTACTATGCAGTAGAAGTAGGCCTAGCCTATGTAGTACTATGGAACTGACAGGTTGCATTTTGCTTTACTACGTCCTGGTTGATAATAACAATCTTCACCCCAAACAGAAACTGATGGTTTTTATTTTTTTTTTCTTGCACTTGCAGTGGAAAACCCAAGGAATGTCAGATTCATAGTGCTGCTGGCCATCTGTTTCCTGTACTTTACACCGGATGTGGTCATGTCTGAAGGCATCTGCCACACAAGCAGATAATAAAGTGAACAAAGACATTAAAAGCCTGATCCTCTCACCCCAAACTATAAATTTTGTAGTTAGTCCACATCCACTGAAATTCCCAGTTGGCTCTACTCTTTGACTGAAAGCAGGTTCAAAAGGTGCAGAGTGCAGAACTCATATAAAACACTGTACTGAGAATGTTTGATAACACACTGGGGTCCAGTATGATCACCCTGCAGCAATAGAAAGAGATTGTGTCTGGATGAGGATGAATTTTAGACAGTGGAGGAAGGGGCTTAATGAAGAAGGTTAAGAGAATTGGAACTGCTTGGGTGAGAGGATGAGGTCTGTTAAGTCCAGGTTCATTTACCTACAAAGTGTCATCTGACTTTTAATTATCATCATACATTTTGAATATGCTGAAAGAAAATGTTAATTCTGGATCACCACTGCAGTTACACACCTTGCATTCTGGAGTTTAGACAGTTGAGGGAGACATTCAACAAGCCAAAGCAAAATTAATGGAAGCAATAATGTCAGAATTGCTGCCAGTGAAAGGCTGCATTCTTTATTATACTTGACACTGATAACAGTTTTAAAGACTTCCAAGTGCCCAGAAAAATTGGAGAAGTACTGTAACATGTGACTGTGATTGGACTACATTGTTTGAAGAAGAAGTAGATCAGAGTAATGTATGTATTCATGTTATGTGTTTTTGCTTTTAACTCTTCATGCATACCAGCCAACTAGTGCTTCTAGTTTCTTCAAGTGTCGACTGTTGCCATTATGACAAGCTGAGAACTTACAGTAGTATTGTATACAAGAGGCACATAGTAGGCTTTGTATAGTTTGCATATCATGGTACATTGCAGCCAACACCTTGGAATGTAGAGTGGGAAGTTGTGGAGTGACATTTCAAAGAAATTCAAAGTTGCAATGCGGCTACAGTGCCAGTCTTTTCCCAAATTTTGCACTCCTTTTCAAATGATCAGAAAGAAATTGCTCCCGTAGCCCTACTACATCATTATTCCTTAAATAAAAACATCTGTGTGTGAAAAGGGAAGAAAAAGGATACAAAAATAAAACACTGCAGTAAATATAGAATGTTTGTTCGAGCCTTCTTTTTTCAGTTTTGCATCTAGTTATTTTATTAGGCCCCTAATTCACACGGCTGAGTGATTCACTATCATGCGAACTTTTAGTCGGCCGTAGAATAAGGGAGTAACGTTAAGTAACTTTTTTACCCCCTGTATATCAAGCTGACTGATCGCAAAAATATTCTGGTGCATCTTTTCAGTCAACCACTTACAACATATGATTAACAGCTGACCAGCTCCTAAAATAAACCAGAATGCAAAAATCCATTGAGGTTTCGATGGTACATAAATGTTCCGTTTCAAAGAGTGCCATCATGCACCATTATCTTCTCATTCAAATGTTATACTAGCATGTTCAAAATATAATTTTGTCATTCCAGATGACCTTTTGACCTTCATAAAAGCCATACACAGCTAGACATACAAACAACACACAGACAAATGGACAAACAGCTATCTTGAAAGATCATATTTAAAAAGGTTTCCGGGCTTTGACCCCATGAGACCCCAGACGATCTTTTATATCTGCCAAAAACAATGGGGACCATCCTCTGACCATAATGCATCCACATACCCAAATATGAAATCTATCCAAGCTTCCTTCCTTGAGATATCGTGTTAACAAGGTTTTCAGACTTTGACTACCGGTGACCCCAGATGACCTTTGACCTCCGACAAAAACAATAGGGACCATTTACTTACTAAAACGCATCCACATACCAAATATGAAATCTTTCCAAGTGTCCTACCTTGAGATATTGCATTGACAAGGTTTTCAGACTTTGACCCCTGGTGACCCCAGATGACATTTGACCTCCACCGAAAACAATAGAGACCATCTCCTGATCATAACGCATCCACATACTAAATATGAAATACATCCAAGCTTCCTACCTTGAGATATTGTGTTAACGAGATTTTCAGACTTTGACCCCCAGTGACCCCAGATGACCTTTGACCTCCGCCAAAAACAATAGGGACCGCCTACTGACTATAACACATTTACATACCAAATTTGAAATCTATACAAGTTTCCTACCTTGAGATATCATATGAACAAGGTTTTTTAGACTTTGACCCCTGGTGACCCCATATGACCTTTCACCTCCAACAAAAACAAAAGTGACCATCTCCTGATCATAACACATCCACAAACCAAATATGAAATCTATCCAAGCTTCCAAACTTGAGATATTGTGTAAAAAATATTTTCAGACTTTGACCCCCGGTGACCCCAGATGACCTTTGACCTCCGCCAAAAATTATAGGGACCATCTCCTGACCATATTGCATCCACATACCAAATATGAAATCTATCCAAGTTTCCTACCTTGAGATATCGCGTTAACAAGTTTTTCAGACTTTGACCCCTGGTGACCCCAGATGACCTTTGACCTCCGCCAAAAACAATAGGGACCATCTTCTGACTATAACGCATCCACGTACCACGTGTGAAATCTATACAAGTTTCCTACCTTGAGATATTGTGTTAATGAGATTTTCAGACTTTGACCCCTGGTGACCCCAGATGACCTTTGACCTCCACCAAAAACAATAGGGACCATCTTCTGACTATAATGCATCAACATACCAAATATGAAATCTATCCAAGTTGCCTACCTTGAGATATCGCGTTAACAATGTTTTCAGACTTTGACCCCTGGTGACCTCAAATGACCTTTGACCTCCACCAAAAACAATAGGCTTCTTCCTCTCAATATGGCTCACCTATGTACCAAGTTTGAAAACTTTCAGACATTCCTAACTTGAGATATCGTGTTAACGAGCAAAGTGTCACAAACACACACATACACACATACATACACACGCCATCATGAATGCATAGGTTTCTCTTATCATTGAAACCAATAAAATAGTCACCTAATGCCCACTCATGCCACTTGTGCTGCTCAGTCTATACTAGACATACTATTTAATTCAGAATGAAAAAGAAAACAAGAGCCCAATGGGCACTGTGGTTCCTTGCTGGATACTATAAGAACTACTGTAGTGTAAAGCCAGTTTTCAAAATAGAGCAAAGCGAAAGCTCATACTCAATTTTGTAACATCTTCACAAGGGGTATTTTAGTACTTAAATTACATGATATCAATGATTAAATTTTTGTGGCCTTACTTACACTCAACTTGTATAATGCTGGGTGGTCCTTCAAAAACATTTCCTCATTTTCATATGTATTTATGCTTGTAATCAAACTTGATATTATCACCAATAAACAATACACAATGTGGTTAAAGAGAGAAAAACACCCCTTGTACTGCTCTCATAAGTTATTTTTACCTGCTCTAAATAAAACTTGCTATTACTTTAAAATAATCTACCATTTGTCCTGTTTGCTATCTCTACACAGAAAACAGGGTTTATTCAGCAGTTAAGCAGAAAGCAAGTGATTAATGGGGTGTGATAATAGAATGAGGATTAGGTTACCCCACAGAGCACAGCAGTATTAAAGAGACATACTGTATAATCCATGCATTGCTTCCACTGGCAGAGAGACCAGTTTAATGCAGTGTGACCTGTGCTCATTGAAATCTACAGATTTCAGTTATTGCCCTCTTACAACTTTGATTGATCCAAAATCTGTGTACAACACGAAGTAATCATTACTGAGCGAATGTAAAGGCCAAATTTCTAAGGTGTTTGGGTGTGTAAGCATGCAAAATCAGGTGAGATAAAAAATCTATTGAAGCTATCTTTATCTAGCTTGCAACATTTTCTAAATAACATTTCCAGTGGATGACCTTCAGTGACCTTGATGACCTTTGACCTTAACCAAACACAGATTGATTTGAAATCTGTCCTTTTTACCTTAAAATACTGTGGTAAAACATTTTTCAGTGTTTGACCCCTGGTGACCCCAGATGACCCCTTGACCTTCACCAAACATATCAGATTACATCCTTATACAATAACACACCCACACACCAAGTATGACATCTATCCAAGTTTCCTACCTTGAAATATCATGTTGAGAAGATTTTTAGTTTTTGACCTCTGGTGACCCCAAATGACCTTTGACCTTCACCAAAAACGATAGGGCACACCTTCAAACTATGGCACTTCTATATACCAAGTTTCAATTTAATCCAACTTTCCCTTGTTGAGTTACAGCGTACCCAAGCTAGCATCACAGACACACACACACATACACATACACACACACACACACGCCAACCTGACTACATAGGTTCCTTTTGCTAAGGAACCAAAAATGATAAAAACCCCTCCCAGGTATTCAGTTTAGTAGAAGAATATGCCTTCCTTTTCAGTGTCCATTTTCAATCTCCACTGAAACTATGTAAAATCAAACAAGAGAAAAATGTTAGGACTGTTGGGATAGGCCTATTTATGTTTCCCACTTCATGTGGGGACGAGTTGTCTCCTCTGCTCGGGGTTTCATTAGGTGCCGAGCTGTCTGAATGACCAGCTTCATTGTCTAATGTCATTGTCTGATGCATATGTAGGCCTATATGCCTTTAGCAGATGCCGAGTTGTCCGACTTTACAAAGGCACTGAGAACTGTGAGGCCGTTTTGCCTTACATGGGCGAGTTGCCCTTGCCTGCATGAGTTCGTTCCTTGAACGTTACTCTTTTTACCACTGAAAAGCAAATTTATCCCCTTGTCGACCGTTTCTGTTGACATGAAAAGTTAGAAAATATCTTTGCTCGTCATAGCGAACAGCTTATGCCACTTTTTAGGACGAAATACACTTTTTACAAGGAGAAATAAGTAAATTGGGCGAATCGATTTCTGCCGTACAGTTTGTACACACATGTTTGCTCTCCGCCTGACTTTTGCCCATGTTATGCCCAGGTTGCACATGGATGCCGTGTCGCCATGCAATCCATAGAGCAGGAGTTCCTATGGTAGCGGGCCACTAATTATAAGTCCCATTGACTTACACACTAAATTAGGCTACTTTAGTGCCCCCTAGCTCCCAGTAGAAGTTTTCAACCAGGACATGCGGCCCCTCTGATCGAAGCTCACAATCTCGGCTTTCATGGCACTTTCAAATTTCCATACCATGACCATTGAAATTTTGAGCTAGAGAGCCTTGAATGATAGGGATGTGTTTCCCGCCATAATAGCTACTCAAAAACGGCATTTCACAGGGCGGAGTAATACAATAAAAAAATGGCACTAAAATTGGTCAGATTGCCTTAAATTTTGCACAGTATGTATTTCAACTCATTGTCTACAAAATCCAAATGCAAAAATGATCATATTTTGTAAGTAACACAGTCAGAAACAACATCCCATAATTTTTTTTATGGCGCTTTGTCTGTCAGTAAACATTTTCCCAGACATGAATATTGGAGTTAGTGGTCCGCTACCCTATATCCTGCTCAATGATGCAATCACAGACGATTTACGTACGCGCCATTGGGAGTCCGCACTCTTGTTCCTATATCCTGCTCTATGGTGGCGACCATCTACGGATAAGACGTACGTATGTGTTACATGCTCTAACTCTGTCCATGGCTGTATGTCATGCGCTGTGTGTACGGCGGTACGCCACAAAAATTAGTTGGCCGGCCGGCCGGCCACGGACCGGACGTGCATGTGCAAAATCGCATTGCACTGCACTAATGACTCACAGAACCGACAAGAGTTCTGCACAGACAAACAGCGACAACATTTCATCGCATCGGTGGGTTTGACCATCTGTCATATGTTAGGCCCAAGCCTAGCCGTAGGCTAGGTTAAGTTTATCTTGACCTTACCACATCGTGCACATGTTGTCCTACTCCTAGCTTTATAGTTACACATGTAGGCTAACGTTAGGCCTGGTTTGTGTCTTTGAAGTGTTAAGTCCAAACGTTAGGCATAACTTTAGCCTAAGTTAGGCCCGGGCCTAGCAAACGTTACACCTAGCCTAGGTCTAGGCTAGGCCTAACGTTAGCACTTGCAGCTAGGCTTTTTGGAATTGGATTCCCCCTTGTGGGAACTCGGCAACGCCCCAATGAGGGGTACTAACGCCAAGCTGGCAATGCCAATTTCGTGAGACAAACTCACAGTTTAACATCTATGATTATGGAATAGCAGATTAACTAAGGTTACAACCCAGAAAACTAGGCTAGCCTAGGCCTAGGCTAGACGACAATTTTAACGTCGGAGCTGGGACTTGAAAACACGACCTCATGTAGCCTAGATCATTAACATAACATAACAGGTTGAAGGGCAAAGGAGGGCCAAGGCCCCATAAGATGCCCTGAAGTCCAAGCCCTAATCAAAAGTCAAACCACCAAAGCTTGACAACAGCCCCAAACAATCAGATTCTACCACAGCCATGGAAAAACCTGTCAATGTTAACCTTAAAGCAGTGAACTGAGGGGGAGTTAACTACCCAATCTGGTAGACAATTCCACTCCTTGACAACTCTATGGGAGAAACTAAACTTCCTAATGTCAAGCCATGCAAAAGGTTTTTCAAGCTTTTTACAATGCCCACAGACCTGAGAATTACCTTGAACCCTTAAATAACTACAAGTCAGAAGGGGATTCCTTTCACAAAGGAACTTGAAAACCTGGAGCATGTCTCCCCTGATCCTTCTCAGCTCCAAGGTGGTAAGCCCAAGATGTTTAAGCCTAGCATGATAAGGCAAATTTCTCACCTCAGGAATAAGGCGAGTGGCTCTCCTCTGAACCTGCTGTAAAAGAAACTTGTCCTTTTCATAGAAGGGACTCCAAGCCTGAGCTGCATAGTCAAGATGGGGTCTTACCAACTGCTTATACAAATTAAGCACAATATCCTTACTAAAATTGATGAAATTCCTCTTGATCAATCCAAGCACTCTATTAGCCTTTACAGCAGTGGCTGCACACTGCCTTGATGACTTTAAATCCCCAGTAATTACAACACCCAGATCTTTCTCAGAGGTGACATTACTCAAAACACAACCATTCATGTTATAATCATAGCTAAAACTTTTGGGACCAAAATGAAGGACCTTACACTTATCTGCATTAAAAGACATTTGCCAGGTCTGAGACCAAGAAAATAACCTATCCAGATCTTTCTGCAGCAGTAAGGCATCATCCAAAATGCTAATCTTCCTATAAAGCTTAGTATCATCTGCAAACTTACTTATTCGAGATGTAAGAGAACTATCAATATCATTGATGAAAATTAAGAAAAGAAGTGGGCCAAGGACAGAACCCTGCGGTACTCCACTTGTGACTTCTTTCCAAGAGGAGAAGTTACCATTGACAGCAACTCTCTGAGATCTACCATCATGGGCGTCCGCAAGGGGGGGCAAGGGGGCCCCCTTGCCCCCCCCCCCCTGGAAAATCAAACTTTTGAAAAAAATAATTAAAAATTAAAATAAAAAAAATTAAAAATAAATCATCAAAATACCTTTACTCACAGCGTCAGTTTTTACTCGTGAAATATGCGGACATTTGACCAGGAAAAGCAAAATCGTAATTTGGGGACCATCATTCGTGATATCTACTGGAAATTTGTAATTGTAAAAACTATGTACCAGCCTAGTTGTCAGGAATGTGGTGTGCATATGGCATCCGACCATTGATGAATGCGTTGGTCTTGGTTTGGTCCCGTGCTGATCTCAAGTGGTGACGAGCGGGTGTAAATTGGATATACAAGGTGAATACGGGGGTGGGGGAGGGGGTGTATGCATGGTTCATAATTAGGTAACAGCCTATATAGGCTGTTTGACAGTTGTAAGTTTTATCGTGCATAGGCGTGCGAGGTCGTTACCGAGAGGCAGATTTCCCTTCAACAATTTTTTGCATTGAAAATTCTAAAAATTTAAAAATTACAGACATGAAATTCCTGTTTCAGGGCTGGGTACATGCAGCTTATAACACTCGCCAAGTGTCGCTTCCGGCCATCTGGAGGGTTTGTAAGGCCCAAAATTTTCTTGTACGCTCCGCGCCAACCGATAATGGCGCTCCGCTTAGATAGTGTAAACAATTCAATCATCCATGATTTTCCCTTCAACGATTTTTAACAATGAAAATTCTAAAAATCAAAAAATTACAGACATGAAATTCTGTTTCCAGGCTGGGTATATGCAGCTTAGAACACTCGCCAAGTGTCGTTTCCGGCCATCTGGAGGGTTAGTAAGGCCCAAAATTTTCTTCTACGCTCCGCGCCAACTGATGATGGCGCTCCGCTTAGATAGTGTACACAATTCAATCATCCATGATTTTCCCTCCAACAATTTTTTACACTGAAAATTCTAAATATCTAAAAATTACAGACATCAAATTCCTGTTTCAGGGCTGGGTACATGCAGCTTAGAACACTCGCCAAGTGTCATTTCCGGCCGTCTGGAGAGTTTGTAAGGCCCAAAATTTTCTTGTACGCTCCGCCCCAACCGATGGTGGCGCTCCGCTTAGATAGTGTACACAATTCAATCATCCATTAATGATTTTGCCCCCCCTTATAAAAATTTCTGCGGACGCCCATG
>CM074185.1:40802546-40875814 GCA_037179385.1 Holothuria scabra
TGTCATTTTCATTGTGGCAATCCAGGAAATCTTCAACTGAACTGTTGACAAAGTAGATTGTACTGCACTTAGACCTGTACTTCAAGTCACCTCTTGTCCAAGCAGGCAACAATAATGGAGCAATTAGCAAAGTTTGGAAACTACATTTTATCCTTTATACCATATTTTGAAGATAAATGAATGAAGAAAAAACTAACAAACTGACAAATGGCAAAAAATTTGTAACTTGTGGAAAGGTATTTTTTGTTCCATGGATATGTTCATGCCAAATGCAAATGGTAAATGTTCCTACCATGCAATTTAATGATACTGTTTCAATCTAGAGAAATCTCAGATCCTCCTTTCTGCCCTTTGATATCAAAGCATGATTAATGAAAAGCTTAAAGGGCAAGAGCAGTCTCCCCAACTAAAAGTAGTGTAGTACACCGTCCCTGTTTCATGATCGGCTCTTCACGGTCATGTGCCATTTTTGGGGGAGTCACTGCTTGGTTTTCCTAGAATATGTAATATTGAAGTCCTAAAAAATTATTAAAGATACTTTTAAGAAATTAAAAGAAGTGAAAAGAAAATTGTGAGCTTTAGCCTTTGCTTCGAAATACAATAAGTTTGGGATGACTGTTTTTGCCTTTCAATGTGGAAAAATGACAACAGCAGTCATGTGCCTTGGAGTAGTATGGTTAAAATGGGAAGACCCTGTAACTGCAGATCTGCCAGGACTGAGCCTATACAGCACATTAAAAAATTACAAAACAAATTCTGTTTAACAAAGGATTTTTTTCTTTCCTGGTCAGCTTTTTGATGTTAATATCCGACATTTCAAAAGCACGTTGGAAAGCAGGTAATTATGTTTTGCAAGCATGTGACTGCATTTGAAAATGGTCAACCAGTTATCACTAGAAAAAACTTGAATTTTCAGAATTAACACCCAAAGAAACAGATTGGGTAGTATATTAAGTTGTTGGAATAATAGATAAAGTAAGTAATAATAAAAAACATAGGACTTCTGACTTCATAAATCCATTTTGAAATGATTAGAGTAGCCTAGCTAGGTTAAAAAATAAAAGGAAATACAACTACTGTGAGTAGAAGAGAGATGCATGTCTGACAGTCAAGCTACGGTACTGTACTCCAGAAGAAATGCTTACTGTCATGAAAATAGTCAAAGCTTTAGAACTCAATTTGACAATTACAGTAAATATTGCACCCTCCTCCCACACTGTGACAAAGACATCACACTTCCACTGCAGAACTTAAAGACAAGGGAAGACTGGCATCCAATACCCCCATCCCTTTTTGTTTAGGTAGAGGGCAAAACAACTAAAATCTTGAATGACCCTTTGTGTTTTGGCAATTTATTTTGCCATATGTGTTCAGTAAAACCAGGAGGGCCAGAGAGGTGCTAAGGGGAGCAAGGTGCGACAGGGGATTCATCTCCCAGTTATGATGGATGGTCCCCACTGTATATGGGAAACATTTTAGGAAACAATTTCCATTCTTTTCAAGGGAGCATAGATGGGTATGTTATTTATTGTCCAGAAAGTGACAAGTAACATTCCAATTGTGTACTTCCTTCTAATTCTTGAAGGAAATGCAATTGTCCTTTAAAAACCCCAAAAGTTGAAATTTAATTTTCAAACCCAAATGAACATTGAATTTAAAATCCAAATTTTCAACTTTTCTTTCATAACATTTTATTCAAAATAATTACCAGACAAATCTCTGGGTTTGGCCATAGATTTGGGTTGCTTGTGCCTCTTATGCAGGATTTCATCATTCCCTTGGAAAGAGACTGCATGGCACCATGCCGGATGTTGTGACTTCTTACAGCATGTACTACAATACTATAATCATGGGTGAAAAGAGTTGTGAAGCTGAGAAGCTCCTTCCCAGAAAATTTGGACATCTGGAGGAAAATTTCCCTTTTCATGAAAATGCAGGGAGAATTGTGGGAACTTTTACTCTCTTCCTGGGAAATAATGCAACTCCCTTCCTGGAAAATAAATATTTTTTCCAGCCCTGGCTGTAATACATGTTGTAGTTAGATGGAGTCTTATGGCCCAGTTTCCAACCTATTGGTTCAAGTCGAACCACCCACGGCCTTTTTTCCAGTTGTGGCTCACTGGCTTGTTTTCCCTACCCCACTGCTTATACAGAGCAGCGATCATGCAAAATGGCAGTAGCTAGGTTCCTTTTTTAGAGTCTTTGGTATGACTCGACCTGGGAAGTGAGCCTTCCGTGTGAGAGGTGGATGCTCTACCGTTAGACCAAACACACACCGTCTGTCATGTTGTATAAGGGAATCGTGCATATAGGACATTTATGACGTTTGTCTGAACTCGATGAAAGTTCAGCTAGTCTTGGGCAATAACTATTGGTTTAAAGTTGAACAGCCATTTGCAATCCTCCCTGTGTTTGGCTTCCATAATTACCTGTAGTTGCTGATGAGGGACAAACTGGCTCTAATATATGTCATAGTGGCCCTTGACAGTAGTAGATCATGCTGCAATTCAATGGAATATCATATTTACAGCTGGTGATGCAAGTTTGCAGCACATGATGAACTGTATGGATGCATGGTTTTCAATTATTATAACCACACTTCTAACTACTGTAAATTTGATAATATATGGCTTGTTTTTAAGTAGGTATCTCACAATTTTCTTCTCATTGCTTGTTTTTAAGGAGGTATCTCACAATTTTTTTCTCATTCCATAATGATATTCAGGCAAACCAAGCAATTAAAGGCATGTTCTGGTGGCTCTTTGCCTTCGTAAAGTAAGAAAAACAAAAATATTCCAAACCATGTCCTTCAAACCTTTTCACAATACCATTTTCCTAACTCAAGATATCTCACTTTAAAGATGGGTTATTTCTGTTAAAAAATACCTCTGCTCTTCAACAAAACCACAGCAAGTTATGTAATGTGGGCACATTGCTTCCAATTCCTTTTGTTTTCCTTTATAATTTAACACCCTGTTTGTCCTTGAAATTTGATACTGCTGGAATGTTTGAATATCTTTTCCTGTAGATCTAGCATTACCCTTCAACATATGTAGAGCACAACCAACAATGTTCCTTGATTGTCTGCAGCGGCATCATAATTATAAGTAAATTGAATGCAACATCAAATTAATGTGCCACAATGACATCACAGATTTCCCATGATGCATCAAATCCCAAGAAAAATTTGCAGTTTTTTAAAAATTTGTATCTTCCAAATGCTATAAGCTACTGAAATGCAGTTTTCACCTTTTGAAAGAGAAAATTTTTCTGCTTATTTTGAAGTTAACGAATTTTGTCTCCAGAACATGCCTTTAAGTAAATTTCACATTTCAGGAAAGAATATTGTCACTTGACTCTATAGCCAATCATGAAACAGGGCAGTCAAATTACTGTACACTACTGTACTGTATACTGGGGTGAATGCTCTCGTCTTCAAGGAAGAGAGCACATCATATCAATATAGCAACTAGCCCAATTTGTAAAGGTAAACTAATCAAGCACATTACAATTACAATTCTGAAAATGTTGGCAACGTCCATGATGTAATGGTTGCGGTAAAAAATTGCATTTGATTTTCCTCCTTGCCCAATTACACAATTTGATGATTGACAGACATTAATACTCCATGCAAAGACATTTAATCCAAGTCAAGAAACCCTAGCCACAGTATGCAGAGCACATTGAGGGGGTTTTGATTACAATCCTGCCCAAAGAACTGTGAAATTTTTTGCAACCTAAGTGGACTAGGAGCTCGGTGAAGTGGTAATAATACACCTCTAGCAGTAGGTTTGGAAACTTGATATACCTCACTTGAACAATAGATTACTGAGGTTAGAAAATCAACTTTTTTACCGCAATCGAAGGAGCATGCAAAACATTACCATAGTGCTGGGTATATTGTGCAATTGGGAGAAAATAATATTCACTCAGGCTTTGTGGACAACTAATTGATACTGCAACTCTGCATCATTATCAAACAAGATATTGGATAAAGGCCTAACAATGCTCATAAACTGTGCAATATTTTAGTAAATATAGATACTGTATAAAGTTTCTAGATAGTAAAGATGAGATTTAACTATACCCAACATGAACATGTCATGTACAGTATTGTGTCAGTCAACTCAATAAAAAGTTCAAAGTTTAAATTTAATTTCAAGTACAGTTCAAGTACAAGTTAGTTTTCCCTTTCGTCACCTCTTACAGTAGGCAGGATCAAACAGGCTTCTCCCCTGGAAGCTCTGAGGTTTTAGCATACTGTATCTCTGAATAAGAAAAATGTAGTCTCTGGAGAGGTATGTTACTTAAATTCTTTTCAGTAAACCCAAACCCAACTCCTTTCTGACCAGCTAACATTTGGGCAGAGGGAGGGGAGTGAGGGGGCCAAGGACAAAATCTATGGAGGGCAAATGCCCCTCTTGCCCCAACATAGAGCCACCACTCATGGTACTAATTAAAGCCGTGAAAACGTTACGAGCAATTCTGCACAGCACAAGGTAGTCTGTTCTGTGCTATAGTGTTGTGAACCATGGAAGTACTACCTGGAAGTTAGCTGGGAAAACATGCTTTTGGAAATTGAAAGACTTGTTTTAATACATCTTGCAGTTATTTTCACTCACCTATGGGTGTAACACCTAGCAACTGAGGGGTTGGTCATTCACTTGGCTCTGTATGTGTGGCCCACTGCATGTACAGTACTTTGAAGAACACCTGAAAAGTAAATCAAGACTATTTGCAATATGAAACAGTATTTTATCTTAGGGAAGAGTGCATATTACAGACTTCCATGATTTCAAATCACATGTCCCTAAATGATTAATGGGTGGTGTCAAAATTGGTTGTTATAAGAGTCATAATAATGATGATTGATGATGATGTGAACACTATAGTCCCCATTAAAACAGAAAGGGACAAGGGGGAGGGGGATTGCAATCTATTCTGTCTAAAGGAATTTTAAATCAACCTACCGATTACCAGTGGCATCAGCAGTGGCTCTTGTATACCCCCCTCATGTAAAAAGTATATTGGGCAAAATGTGTAAGAACTTCACAAACACCTCTTGAAAGCAGCACTTTTTAGTAGTAAAAACAACAGCTGGGAAGTACAGTACCATTTTATGCAATCTGAAACACATTTCAGGCAAAGTGTTCTCTATACACAATGTGCTGGTCAATAGTGGCACTTGATAGGCGACAGTAGGAGCATTTTCGTTTGCCCCACCACTGGATCAGCACTTTCCCTCTCCCGATGAAAAAGACTACTAGTAATGCCATTGTCAATAACCGGGGACATAAATTTTGCTCAGGCATTAATTTTTATTGCATTTGGCATTCCATGTACACTCACCAAACATCAGATTCCGGGTGCGTTCTCACTGAAGGCTTTAAAATGGAACCTACTGCCATTGTGCTTGCAAAAGCAATGGAGTAGGGAAAACAAGCCTGTGAACCAAAACAGAAAAAAAGGTCAAGACTATAGCTTGACTTGAACTACTTGGTTGGAAACCCAACCCAGAAATAGCATTTATATGCAGTCCTGCCTAGATCTTGGGGAAAACAACTTTTCATACTGTATGTACAGGTACAACAGCTGTACTATGCTTAGCCTACCTTACAGTACCCCTCATAGCCCAGGCCTCCATTTTTAAAATATTTAGTGTTGTCTTGGGGCAACCATTTCACTCATTGTAGTTGTCCAGAAGGAAATTTGGTTGTCCAAAATATTTTTCACACAATTACAAAACAGAAGGCTAATTATGTTCATCAAGTTCGGATCCGGGGGGGGGGGGCAGTAGGGTCAACTGCCCCCCCTATGACCAGTCTAGCGCCCCTCAATACAAGAAAAATGCACCCCCTGAGTCTTTAAGTAAAGTAAAAACTGCCCGAAAAGTAAAAAAAAAAAAAAATAAAGGTCCCCAGAATTTCGAACCGTATAGCTATATATAACTGTGGCAATGGGAGTTGGTCTGAGAAATGAGGTCGGTCAAATTCAAGAGTATGCATGCGGCCCATGTATGATGTTGGCGCCCCCTTTTCAAACTGCCCCTCCTTCAGCTAAGGGCTGGATCCGCCCTTGATGTTCATGCATTATTGGTCTTGAAGAATAAAAAGATGTGATGTTTGAGAGACAGCTAGGAACACTCCAAGTCTGAAATATGGTTATGAAACTATAAATTATCAAAAAAGGTAAAAGAATTTATCAATCAGCAGTATACTTTTTCAGTCCGAGAGGAAAATTGTTGTCCATGGGACAACCAACCCTTAATGTATTGGTTGTCCGTATGGAATTTTTTTGTTGTCCCAGATATTCTGACAACCATGAAAAACGTTTCCTGTAGCCCAACTGGTTACTGGTAGTAGCCCTATACAGTACTTTGGCTTGAACTGAATTAATTTAGAATGCAGATTTCTTATTTCCCTTGTGAGGATGGGGGTTGTGGGGTGGTGCACGGTGATTGAGGGGAAGGAGATCTGCATCAGTTTTCAATTGCATACAGGTACAACCAATTGTTGAATATTTGGTAAATTATTTATGTCAAATTGTATATGAGCATATAAGCAGAATTCAAATTTTTATTGGAGGTGACCCCCAATGCCCCGGTGTCTGGTTTGTTGATGGTGTATTAATTCCCCTCTTTCTCAAAATCCTGGATCTGCGACTGAGCCCAAAATCTGCAGATCCAGGTCTTCTTAGGCCACTGATGAAGGCCTATATACTGACGTAGTTAGCTTTCTATACTATAGCATTGTTCCACACATGGGGGGAAATTTATGATGTACGTACTTGAAAGCCTATAGGCCTATATGGGGCCTTACCTTACATTAGGAAGGCAGTTGCCTTTCAATTTTTTTTACCCACATATACCTGGCAATTTGGCAAACCACTAGGCCTACTAGCATTTGGATGGGGACCCTCATCACCCTTATTGAATGCTTACTAGCATTCAATAAGCATTCATTATGCCTTCTGAATGTATCATTTAGCATTTGAAGGACTAAATTAAGCTGTCAGTGAGTTGGAATGCTTATTTTCTTCCTCAATTAAATGAAGTCTTCCTTGCATTCTGAATAAGCCTTCATAATTTCCTTTGAAGTCTACCAAGCCTTCAGTTACTGTTTGAATGCATTCATTAGTTTTTTAATGTTTTGGAATGCATTCACACATGAATAATGCTTATCAAAGCCTTCATTTCCTTTTTTTGCAATTCATATAACTAGTATCAATTACATACTATGCAGCTGGAGGTCACTCAAGCATAAGCAAATTAGTTACAGAAATCAATTACTGGATAATGGTGCCTTGATCCTGCTCACCTGATTGCACCAGATAATCTTCATTTATATTATAAATCCAACATGCTCAGGCTTACAGACTGCTGTTCTCATCCAGTCAAATCTTTGGCAAATTACTGATCCAGCAAAGCTGAGCACTTACTCATTGTCACTGTGGTCTGCGCAGGCTAATGAAGCACCTAGGATTATCTTAGTGATAGCATATTGTACTGTAAGTCTATGCTTGATAAGAAAGTTTTGAGAAGACAATATTGGGGAAAGTGCAAACTCCGCGCCAGGCCCTCGGAGAGATCATAAGGGTAAACTAAGATAGGGCATGTATATGAGCAAACTGAGGACATAGGCTAGTCAGATTTTTCAAGAGTAGCGTGGCTTATTCTGGGGTTACGATTTTGATGAAGTGGTAAATGTAGTGCTGATCACTTCTGCTGTAACCTGTGCCAGCTTGTCAAAAGCCTAGCTACTAATAAAATTGTCCTTACGTTAGGCCTATGCATACTCTGTACTGTACATATGCTAAAAACGCGTGTGGGATGGGTATGTGGATCACTAACGAGACGGGAATCCTGTTTACTTTTTACTATCAGTTGGCTGAACAAACACATTTCACTTACCTTTGGGCATGATCTGTGAGATGATGTTTCGCAAAATCGCCGTTTTAAACAAGAGACTTGCCATTCCCCAATCAATCAACCTGCTTTTTCTGCGGCGATCTAACGTTAGGTATGGCCTATTCCGCGTGAGAATGGGAAAGGGAACCCTCGACTTTCGTTTGCTACTGTATTTTTCTCGTTTGATTTCTCCTTCTCGTGACAACGTGTGCAAACGCTGTCCTTCGATTTTTCTTTCTGAAGTTCTGCACAGGAAGACATTTTGCTGTCGTAAGACTATTAAAGACTACCCCTTGCCTTCGACCAATCTCTCAAGTTCAATGCAGGTTTCCTAGGCCAGTTCGTCTTTTTAGAAATTCCCAAGATCACGCCTCGAATAACAACGTATAGCCTCTCAACGTTGAACTACAGTAATAATAGCCTATAGCATCGAAGTCAAACTGATGATTAAAACACAAAACAATTGAGCCGGAAATTTAATACAAATTAGCCACCTTGGCATTCTTATTAGAACTTATTCACATATTTCATAATTAATTAATAAGTGACTTAAAAAAGAAGAAAAAAGAAACAATCACACAATATTTCTTTTTTCAAAGTGGGAAGGAAAAGAATGATCGAGACGGTTCAAAATTCCCAAGATATTGGGAAAATTCCCAAGGGTCTCTCTGTTGTCACACTGAGCAAGTTACTTGTATCAGGAAAACAACTCCCTGCTACATACAAATTAACACAGATACTACGCCTGTTAACGCTCACACAAACAAGCATACCGTATGCAGCAGTACGCTATCCCACCCAATCGTTTGAACTGTTATCATACGGTCTCTATGGGCTACATCCGGGATTTTGGGTGGGATAACAAATTTTTTGAAGGCTGTTCAAATATCGCCCCCGTTTCGCGCCACGATACCGTGTCTTTAAAGTATTTTGTCTGGGCGTTGTTTACTTAAAGGACACATATTAGGAAGTACATCATTTGCATGACATATTACCAAGACTAGAACGTAACCAGAATGTAGAGTTGTTGCAATATTACAATATGGGGCAAAATATCAACATGCAGTTTTGGTCCAAATATGAATTGCGAAATACTGTAGTATAAAGGATATTGTGAAAATTCAGGCATAAAACATATTCACAAAGTTCAGGAAATTTACAGAATAATAGGCAATTCATTGTTCCATTCACATTAATACATTTTGATACTGTACTGTAAATATGAACAAAGTTTACAATGTTAAAATTCCATAAATAAATCTGTAAAAGGTGCATGATGTGCATGACCTTCTGTATGTATGCATTTATCACAATGACCTGTGCACTCATAAAGTACATGAATCTACACAGGAACTTCAATACATAATTCTTTCAGACTAAACTACGCCTGTGAAAACAACCAAAGAGTAAAGTTGATATAAGTGGGAGACTCTTAGCAAAGTTTGGTAACTTCACCTACAGTGCAGCATACAGAATTATTACAGCTGTAACAGTGATTTTTGCTAGGAATTTGGTGAAGGTTTTGAACTTCTTCCTAGAATTTCCCTGAAATTAGATTTAATAAAAATCATTAAATAAAAGTAAGCAACATGTGATTCATGCTAAAGGGTCCTTTGGCCACTTTTTTATTTCTAATATGATTTTTTTTTTCTTTTACATTCTGTGTATTTTGTCATACATTACTTGTCCCTTTTCAAAGCAAGTGTTATGTCTCTGGTTCCATTATGGAAACTACATCTACATATCAAGCCCAATCTTCTACAAATTTAGTTATTCCATCTCACTTATTATAGAATCCAGTACCTGCATACATGATAATCTTACATACCCACTGCTGGAGAAATGACATCACACAAGATTTAATCAATAATATGACATAAAGTGCTCTCACATGACACCATAATTGAGAAGCCATGCTCACTGACAGGTAAAAAACAGTTATCGTGTATCAGTTGTCAGCTGCTTCTCAGCTACAGCTGTATGAATTTTGGCTAAGTTTGCATAAGTGGATGGGCTTGCAATGTCATTGAAAGCACTTCATAGCTTGAATCAAAATCCCATTTTTTTTTTTTATTTCTCTTGCTCATAAAGACAAAACACATTAATTACAACAGAAACATATAGGCTTATCTTAATTACAAAAAGAAAAAAAAATGGTTCATCATGAAGGTAAAGACACACGTGCGATCTCCCACCAGAAAAACAAAAGGGGGGAGAAAAACAAAGAAAGGGGACAAAGGGGAAAAACAATGAGAAGGAGTGGGGGTAACTAATCAGTGTATAATTCATTTAATTGCATTATACAGAACTAAGGGAACCAAAAGTTATACCATTCATGACTTTTCATATTACGAAACAAAATATCTTTCTGGATCATAAAGTAATCTTTCAAAAAAGTAAGTAATCGAAAATGACTAGGAAGGGCTTTCTGTTGTTTACATTTCCAAATAAAATATTTCACCAGGGTAATAATCAAATTCAATTCTCGACTAAAGTTTGACCCCAAAAGCACTGTAGAAATATCGAAATTGACCCCTTGAAAACCAGCATGCCTCAAAGAAATATGTTGGTGATGACAAAGTTTATTGGCATGACTACAGCTGTATATTCATGGCAAAGGTCACATTTATCGCATGTTTTAACTTTAATCATATACAAAAAATTATTTGTCGGAATAATTCTATTTACTATACTATATTCGAACCATCTTAACTTTGTATCTTTAGAGTAATGGAAAGGGGCACTACAATAAAAAGGCCAGTCTTCATTATTAATCTCAATTAATTGACACCACCTAGAATATATTTTATTGTGAAAGCCGACCCCATCTATTAACCTTATTTAAACCGCCTTAGAGGTAAGAGTACCACATGTGGTAAGACTATTTATGTAGCTATTAATAGGGGATGCTGGTCTTATAAGTGTACCACAACAAATTTCATCCCAAACCGATTTAATAGAATTAACAATGCCATGATATTCTTAAAAGTTTGGTGAAATGTTGTATGTCTGAATGAAACTGTTTTAGGATAGAAAAGAGCCATCTTCAGAGAGCAAATCTGAAATAAAGAGAACACCTTTCATATGCCAATGCCTATAATACACAGGAGAATTATTAATCTGGACTAAACTGTTATTCCCAATCGACTGCTTAAAAACGATTTCATCCCTAAGAAAATTGTAAGTGGTCTCTCACAGGTTCTTCCAAAAAGGGTTCAAAATTTTTGGACTAGCCAATTTCAAAAAGAAATCCCCATGGTTATAGAAAGAGTCAATACTTATACCAAATAAATGGAGATAGTAAATACTAAACTCCGAATTCTCTCTTTTTAAAAAGTGACCAAAGGTACTAATCTTTAGGGCCAAGCAATGTTTATGGAAGTCAATCACCTTTAGCCCCCCATCCCTGTAATCTTGTATCAATTGTCGTCGGCTTATACGATCAGGCTTATCATTCCAAACAAATCGAAATAACATAGAATTAACTTTATCTATATAATCTACCGTCGGCAGTGGAAGTGATCTTATGTAGTAATTGAAACATGGCATCATTAATGACTTAACAACTGCAATACGACCTAGAACGGTAAGATTCCGCTTTTCCTATAATTTTTTAATATTCAATGCTTTATTCATTCCTTTTTCATAATTTTTAATTAATATACTTCCTAAATCAGTATTGAAAACAATACCTAATAATGTGAAGTCATCCCCACGAATCCAGGGAATATTACATCCCCCTTTTAGAGGGATAGAAGAACCCTTTAGACTTCCCAGTCCCACCAAAATGGATTTACCTAAGTTAAGCTTCAGACCCGATAAAGTGCTAAAATAATGCAATTGTGTCATAACCCTATGAAAGGATGTTTCGTCACCGTGAAAGAAAAAAGTTGTATCATCTGCATATTGGACTAGTTTAAAGCATTTACCACCAATATTAATACCATGGATAGTTTCATCATTGTTGATAAGACAACTCAAGAGTTCTACACACAGGATAAAAAGGTATGGAGAGAGGGGATCACCCTCTCTACAACCCCGCTTAATAGCTATTTTTGGCGAAAGATATCCATTAACAAGTATCGAGGAATAATTATCAGCATAGAAGGTATCAAACCACTGGATAATTGATGGTCCAAATTTAAAAAGATTTAGTACCCTTCTAATAAAATTAACTGAAATACTATCAAAGGCCTTCTCAAAGTCAATCCCAAATAAAATACCTGGTTCATCATTTTCTTCTAGATAATACATTATGTCATACCCTGTACGAATGCTGTCACTGATATTACGACCTTTAAGAAAACCACTTTGGTTGAATGACATTATTGTAGGCAGAACATTTTTAGAGCGATTGGCACAATTTTTCTCTCTGGTATTTTCTTTCAAAAACCGTTCCTTCTTTGAAAAGAGTTTATACTTGAATCGGTTTAAATTTCATGATCGAATGTATTACTACAACACTTTTGACCTACACCTTCTTACTTCGATCAACCAACTTCCACTCACTGATTCTTCACCCCGCTTGGGATTGTCATCGTAACAAGGAGAGAAAACTGGTTCACACTGGGTATTTATACATGTTTCTCCTTCCCTTACAGCTCCCTGGTATGACTGTCAGACTGTCTCACTGAAATTTAAACTCTGTTGACTTTTGTCCGGTAGTAGACCAATTGTAACGTCACGTGAAAGCACTTTATACTGGTAATGGTTTAACGTACTCGGGGTGAAAAGCAGATACCATTTTTCATTTCATGTAGATTTGTTTCTTCACAGTGCATCAATGATCTCAGGGGTATTACTACATAAAATTCATGTGAAAGGAAAAGCTCTAAGAAGCTCTAAGAAAATCTAATATGAAATTTTGGGACCTGCAAATTGTAAGAAAGGGATAAGCTGAAATGTTGTGTTTGTGACAATTTCCAGAAAAAAGCTGCATCTTTAAGGTGGTATTAATGTCTTATTGAGCATAAGACAAGGTGTGATCATGTCATAATTAATGACAAAGCAGGACTGTCAATGTATCAGATGTTTGTATTATCAGACCTGCTTAGGGATGATGCTATAGCATGTAGTCCTGGCTCATGTTGGTGATATTTTGGCATGAAAGTGAAAAAGCATGCACCAGTTGTATTGCACAGGTAAACTGGTACAGATGTGATCATGAACAGATGTCACTGGTCCACAGCAGCCTATGGATTGATGTTTGTTGCCAAATACACTGGTTCATGGTAACTGTAGTACGTGTTAAGTACACCTGAAGTGTAATGTAACAAGGTGTTACTAACATATATGTGATCCAAAAGGGTGCCTGAAGATGTAGTAGGACATGTTATAACTTGCTTAAACATAGATAGTTGTTTTAATGGAGGATGCTTTTTGAGGTCATAATTGAGGTCTCCCAGGATGATCTTGTGTTGTGTTTTATGCATTTGGTGACAATGTTCCATTTGTTTGACGGCATGTTCCAGGACCTTTGTAAAGTTGCTAATGGATACTGATGGTGGCCTGTACAACACTAATATCAGAAAGGATGGGACAGTTTTGGTTGCAATTAGCAATGAACTGCACTGCCCTGTTTGTATGTGTAAGGACATAAACATGAGGTTATGTTTGATATATATTGCAACTCCTTGTCCCCTTTGCTGCTGGTTTGAACATAGTAGTCTATATCCTGGAATAGCCAATTGGTCCAAGTTATGACCATGTAACAATGTTTCAGACAGGCAAATAATATCAGTTTTCATGAACTCTGGATTAGTTATTATATCTTGATAATGGCAAAGAAGGGATTGTGTGTGAATGGTGTAGAATTGTAAAGTTCTTGTTAGTGCAGTGAAAAAGCATATTGGCAGATTGCATGTTGCATTTTGTCATGCTGGAAATGCTTTCTTCAACCTGATTATTGCAGTAAATAAGATTTGGATCAAAATCCTTCAGATGTATTCCTTCTAATGAGGACACACGACTAAGTGCTATGTAAGCCATACCAGCTTGGAAAATTCCATGAAAGGATATGCTTGCTTCCTTCAAAGTCATTCCTTGGACTTTGTGTATGGTCAATGCCCAAGCAAGTTTTAGTGGAAACTGGTGTCTATTCACGTGGTGTACTTTAACTTTGAAAATTTCTTTATGTGGTTTTAAGACAATGCTGGCTTGATCAATACTTGTAGGTGGGGGATATTTTTGTCTGTACTTTGCACCTACTGTTGGATTGTCAAATAAGATGCACACAGCTTCTGGCTGACCATTTGGTGGGTTACCATGAAAAATGCTTATGATCTTTCCAGTTACTCCATTTACAAGACCGTCAACAACATCTAAGTTGGTTGTCAGCATTACCCGTGCTCCTACAGCAATACTTATTTCTGTTGATAGTCTGCTTTTGGCATTTGCATAGGGCTTCTTCATTTTCCTAAGTGTACCATTACAGTTCCCACAATGAAAAGACATCCCATAAATCTACAAACATGCCATGATCTTTTTCGAATAACGGTTTGCCAATTACTGGTTGAATCTGGAAAAAATCACCAACTGCCATTATTCCCACATTACCAAACATGGTTGTGTCTGCTGTTCTTTTTATTTGTTGTAACCTTCCATGGATATAAAGTAACATGTTTTGGTCAACCATTGAAACTTCATCAATAATGACCAACTGCAGACTTCGATATTTAGCCTGAAGTGTATTTAAGTTTTCTTGTCCTAACTGTTGATAAGGTAGTGATGGCTTGAATATGTTTAATGCAGAATGAATGGTTTGGCCATGTATATTGAAGGCAGCAGTCCCTGCGTAGGCTAGTAATAGAACAGTTATATCATCTGGTGATCCTGCAATTTTTGAGAAACATTTACGCAGGTCATGAGTTGTGCATTTTATGACCTGTGACTTCCCTGTTCCAGCACCTCCAGTTAGAAATATATGTGGTGGATCTGTATCATTCTTAAGTATACGATTCTTGGCCCACTTATGCATGTAGTTAAATACTTGTCTCTGTTCATTTTTCAGTGTCCTCAACATGAACTTGACTTCAGCTTGTGTGGAGGATACTTGCAGTTGTTCAATGGTGAAAGCTGAACTTGTACTGTTACCTGGCAATATAGACTGTAATTCCATTGCTGTGTTTGTACATTGTGGAGGTGTATATTGTTCGGTGTAGGGTAAAAGTTCATCTCTGTCTTTGATTCTTTCCATTTCAGTCTGTGGAGCTAGATCTGCCCATGAATCTTCCTGGTTCGGATTTGCTTGCAATGTTTCACACAAAGTATCAAGTTCAATTGCAAGTGGTTCAAAGTGTTTCATATTTGTTGCAACAATGTCTCTCACAGGTGTACCACTGTATGATCCATGTATGAAATAGTTTTCAAATGTTGTATTTATACCAAGTGTGAATTCTTTTTCAGTGGTTGGCAGGTAGAGACGCAAAATATTGGAGTAATATTTTTCTCTGTCCTTTTGGATCCTAACTTTTGGATACCTAATAATTGCTGGTTGTTTAGTACGTTTTGTTATCTTACCAAGGTTGTTACCTAAAGAGAGAGCATGCTGACTGGTGTTTTGTTGCCCTAAATATCTATATTCAGAAGCAAAAGTGGCTAACTCTTTGGGGCATTCTAGGTACTTATCAACCAAGTTAGACATCCAGGTTTCTTCTGTATCTTCATGTTTATTTCTCAATACATGCAGAGGTATTGATAGCCTTTGACAGTCAGTGTCTGTTGGGATGAACACAACTTGACGTGAACACTGCTTCATGTGCATTCCTGTAATTCTATATACCGCTTCCATAACACTAATCTCTCTATGATGAAGATAAGCACTACCCAATTTTCTCAGTTCTTCCATTGGTTTGAGATTTCCTTCACGTGCCTCTTGCTGTGTTGCTCTCAAAAGATCTCCCATCTCACGTTCTGCTTTGCTTATGTATGACACAATGTACATGATACAACTGTATGCATCCAAGACAAACTGGATATCCATACTTGCATTCCAGGTCTGAATGAGTGTGGGATTGTAGTTATAAACCCAGATGTCTGACGGTTGCCTCTTAAGGAAAACAGTTTCTTTTGTGTTTTTGTTCTGACACAATGTTCGAGTTCTTGTTGGGTAATACCTGCACTCTTGAATGCTTCATCAATGGTTTGGGAAACATGTGTGTCAAGATTGACAGAGTCCCACAATTTTTTTACAGCAGTACTAGAGTCAGGCATTGGTCCAACAACACTGTCACTATGTAATTCTGGTGTGGAAATGAATGTACGTTTTGAAGGCAGGCGCGGAAAATGAAACCGACAGGTCTTACTACCTTTCTTGCAAGATCGGGAATGGTTCTTACTGTGTACCTGCACAATTTGTACTATTTCATGCAGTTGTGGCTGAGTAGCTTGAGATGGCATTTTACAAGATATGTAACGATCAATGAATTTTTGTATTTCGTGTAACGGGGACTGACCATACAAAGGTGCATCTTTTACCCAAAATAACCAGTGTATGTGTGGCCAACCTCTTTGCTGGAATTCAACTCTGTAGAAGTAGTCAATGACATGTCCAATAGGTTGAGCAGGAGATAAGATGACCTGATTAATAAATGCTTGAACTCTGTGATTAAACGTGAGTGCAGCGGTATCAGGGTTACTAGCTATTATCTGGCAATGTGTTTGCTAATCAATATGATCTGGAACTGGCTTTCCTTGTTGTTGAAGGATTGCTTCATCAATTTCACGCCATCTCCTATCAGCTGCAGAGAAGCTACAAAACCATGTTCGAATACCAAGTTGTCTCACCATAGCAAAAAGGTCACGCATGGTACATTCCCAGTAAGCTGGAGTGCCACGTATTTTCTTCATGAAATAATAGCCATCATCTTTTGATAGAATTTTTTCGTAAGGATTCTTTGTTTTGTAACATGGATGAGGTCACAATCTGGCCAGTTGAGGTTCTCTTTGATCCTTTATGCATTGCAATTGGTATGGATGAAAGCATTTCATGTAATTATGTGGTGTACTGAGCAAAAAATATATACAGGTACTCTGTACCTGCAAATCGCGTGTCATATGAAAGCAACCTTGCATTGAAGTCTCTTTTTGGAGAGATTTTCAGAGGCCTTTGTTCATTCAAGGTATTTTTCCCATCTGGAAACAAAGTTGCAAATGCTTTCCCTTCTCTATTGAAAATACTGACTAACTGTTGACCTTCACCTGGAGCAACACAAAGCACTCTATCATTTACTTCTTGAATGACAACTTGTGTGAGATCAGTAGGCTGAAGACAAGTATACAGTCGTGCAGATGTTTGTGATACATTAGATTGTAGATGATGTACAGTACTTCAGCTTTATCATGGCGTTGATTGTCCACATTATTTGGGTTTGACTGTGGTTCTTGTTGGACATGGTGTACCTGTTTGGTTTCAAAATTAACAAAGTTTGAAGGTATTGGGGCCAAAGCCAAAATTACCGTATTGTGGTGGGACGGAATTTGATAGTCTTTTTTATTAGTGCCTCTTTACGTGTAGCTTCTGTAATTAATTCACTGGTTCCATAAAAACTGGTCAGTTACAGACTATTACAAGGCACAATAAAAAGTAACATAAATGTCAAGCTGTTACCATAGTAACACAAATTTATGAATGTGGTGGGACGGAATGATAACTTTCACACAATCAGAAACGTGACCAATATTTAATTGTAATCAAAAGTAGAAAGATATAAGTTTAAATTTCAAGATTGAAATGAAGTCTGATTATTCTTCTTTCACTATGAAAACAATTGCATAAATCACATTTCATTTGAGAGAGCTATGCAAATTTTTCAAAAGTGTGTCACTGTGGTGGGACGGAATGTGGTGGGACGGAACTAAGTGAACCCTGTTCATTATGTATGGGTTCCATGGACACGCGCTTAGATTTTCACGAAACTTCCTCAGAACCTTACATCACAGACAAAACCAACTCATGGAAACTTTCAGTTCCACAGCTTAACCTGTTTAATAGTTATGGCCATTTCAAAAAGTATTGCGCATTATGGTGATTTTTCAGGTGAGAGCTGCCATTGCCATTTTGCATGATTTTGCAGGCCCAATACAGTTCATGGGAATAAGAAAAAAAGCTGAAAATTTATATGCCTAGTGAGTTACAGCCATATAAACAGAACCTGATGTAAAAACTGAACTGCCGACCATATTTCTGAAAATACAGTTCTTCAAAAAAGCACTTTTTCCTTTCCGAAAGTGACTTTGGGCCCATATGGGCCCTAGACCAAGAGGCCCAAGGCCCTCATAATTTTGCTCAGCATTATTTGGTAACATGGCAATAAGCAGGGGGCAAACATTACCCAAAAACTTTCTTCAAAGACTGAGTTGATAGGGTCCAAAATTGGTCCCATGGCAAATATGGGGAAAATGGGCCTCGAACAAGGAGATTGTTGGACCTATGGGCAATGACCAACAGGTTTTACTTTTTTAGTGGGGAAAGATATACATTTGTTCTTAATAATTTCAAAAATTAATGTAGGTTTTAGATCTCCTTCATGGTTAGGTGAAAGGAGGAAGGTGCATAATACACATACAAGTCAGAAAGCAATTCGACAAAAACCATGGCGGACCATATTTGGGGACCCACACATTTTGGAACTATGCATGATGTACCTTCAAAACTACATACAAGGTGGAGAAATATGCCACATTTTTACAAAAGCTGTCCAAAACATGACTCTGACCATAAAAGTCAAGTTATGAGTAAATCTATCAGGGCATACTACTTAAAATTACCCCCCTTTTTTTTTAAACTAAAATTCATCCCACCACACTTGTTTCCGTCCCACCACAAAAATGTCAAGCAATCACCATGACTACCCAAAATACCATATTGACTTTTTTTGCACTCAGAAGTGTCACTTGCATTTATAGTTGATAGTTTGGAAAGTTTCAATAAATTTTTCAACTTTTGTACCATTGAAAATAAAGAAAGAATCCAAAAAAATATGGTGGGACGGAATTGGACATTTTCATTTTAATTTTTACTATAGATATTAAAAGTATCTTTAGTATTTTTTCAGAGCATAAATTGTGTTCACTGAAGCACTTTGACACAGAAAAAGAAGAGAATTCAAAATTTCTTATATATGCTGTTTATGTCGTATTTTCCTGATTCCGTCCCACCACATTTTGAATGAGCAATTTGCATCTTTGAATGACCGCATCTCACTGATTATACAATTAATCGCAACTTATTCTTCAGATTTCATAACTTTGGGCTGTAGTCTAAATAACCATGGGTGAATTGAACCAAATTGAAATCGTTCAAATTTTAGGTTTGGTGGTGACCATTTTTGGCTTTGGCCCATTGGTGTTTCATTGATGCTGCCAATGTATGTGTTGGTGTTACTACAAATGCTTTTGCTGTCTGTTTGGCAATGTAGTTGGGATATATTGGATGGTCCTGTAGCAACATTCAGTTCTTCACTTGATGCAATGCAGTTTGTGGTGGCATCAAAATCAAGGTGTTGGTGTTCATGGCAGGTGATACTTTCAGTTGTACCTGTGGATACATCTACTGAACTCAATAAACTACTTTCTACTAATGGTTCTTGCTCTGCATCAGTGCTCCCATTTGTATCATGTGAGGTATTAGTTTCAAAATTGTCTCCCTCAACATGGATATTTTGATAGTGAGGATTAATAGATTTGAGATAGGAGAGGGCGACTTGCAAACGATGTGGTTCAATTTCTTGATAAAGGTGATGTCCTTTACATTCCAACTTGTGCTTTAGTTTCACTTTGATGAGGGTGGCATCACCCATTTGTCTTGGCAATTGTTCTTTAGTGGATGTCACATTTGAGAGGACACAAATGATTGGTCCATATATCCCTTTTTGACCTCCTTTGGGCAAGGGAACAATTTTCATGAATGGAATGACTGGTACAAGCAAATGCCTTTCAAGGCAATTGAGTTGTGATAATTCGGGTGGCAATTCCTATGGTTTCATGTTATTCATTAGGGCCTGACATGGTCCTTTTTCCTTGACTAAATTCTGCTTAGAGCAATGACAGACCATGTCTGTGCTTGAAGTGTTGTTTTCTTCATTTGGGATTAAAATAGACAAAAATTCAGGGGCATGTTTTTTTGGATTAAACTTCTGCACTTGATTTCTGAATAGAAGCCTGCCACAAATACAACATGGATAGACTGGCTTTTCTGCACATAATTTCTTGAAGTGGTCTAGCATAGATGTGACTGCATTACATTCTTTATGGTTCTGAGGTGGACTATTTACACCATGTGTTGTTGGAGGAGTTGGAAAATCTTTCAAATCTGGAGTTGTCATAGTCCTTGTTTTGGAATGTACTGTATCTGTTGTGTTTGTTAACTCTGCACTGACAATAAGTGATGGTGCTTGGTCATTCTGTTTACCTGTAAGGACTGGATCATTATTTGTATTGAGATGTGTTTCAACTTGATGATTGTAACGCTGCTGTTGACTGGGTACATTTTGGCTTAATGTGGGGTTACTCTGTTGGTTTTACAATGTTTGAGTCGAAACAGGCAGTTTCTGAATGTTATGAGTATTTGTAATCACAGCTTCTTCTGACAGATTACCAACAAATCGTCATTTGTCTTTTGTTGGGACATTTCCATACCTTGCCTTCTTTATAGATTTCACTTTTAGCGGGATCAGTAAAAATTTGCATTCAGATTTTGTTGCAGCAATGGTTTCTTGTATAATGTGTCTACAAAGATCGTAAATACTCTTGAATGACATGAAAAAATGTGAAACCAAATTACCACAGTGAGGGTTTGGCAGTACATCCTGAGGAATGAACAGTTGAAATGTTTTAAACTGGGTGTCATAGTTTATAGCCATAGTTTTGTCGGTAATACAAATGCAAAGATGTGAATCACATGCAGCTAAAGTTAATGCATGAATCAACTGCAACTGCTCACGTGCTCTGTGTGAGATATGAGCCTCTCTTTGTACAACTCCTTCATACTGTCTTGCTGCTTTTGCACAGAGGTAATTTCCACTAAATGTGTAATACACATTGGACAGAATGTCCATTAGTCTATTACTTGAACAGTTCAACAATGCCTTGTTTTTGAGGAACATAAGTAAATGAGGAGCAATATGTGTATCATCTCATTAAGATGATTAGTGGTGAGCAGATTTGGTGGAATTAGTACACAATAAGACAGAAAAATGATCACCTGTGCAAGTCTTTCTTCCATAAAATTTGACACATCAAACATGTGTGCCTCTTTGTCAACTGGAAAGCCAATAGATGAAGGTGAATGATGGACATTGTAATATGCACTGTTCTACTTTGGGCAGTTTTTGAAACACAGAAGAAGGCTGGGATTGAATTTCAATTAAGTGTAGGTCAAACTGACATTCAACGATGTCTTCCGACAGTGACAGTAACAATGCCTCTAAATGTGCACTGAGAGCTATGACATTTCTGAATTGCAGTACAATGCTCTTACCATCAAGTTGAAGTAAGCCTTCACTACTTCGACTATGGGAATCAAACAACAAATATGATGAGGTAGTATGGTTATAATAAATAGCCACTGCATTACCTTTACTAACAAAGATACAAGTTGGCAAAGAGTCAAAAGCTTTATATAAAGCACCTGTAATAGTAAATATATTGTGCTCATCTGTCATGTTCTTTGATGTACCTGACACAATTCCAGACAGAGTCCTCACTAATGACCAAGAAAAACATGTGTCTGCAAACATGAAATTTACAGGTAAATCTGTAACAAGTAACCACAGGTTCCACTGAGTGAGATGATGGCAGACCCAAGAATATATGTTATCACCCAGGAATAAAATGTGGTCAACATCTTCTGATGAACTGAAAGTTTTTAATTTGTAGTGGCACGTGGACAAAAATACCAGACAATTAGGCATGCACTGTTTCCCTCTTGTTTTTGTTGAAAAAAAAAAACACAGATCCTTGATGGAAAGAGCCCTGAACTAATGTTGAAGTTGTCATTATGTTATGGAGTAGCAATTTAATGTATTTATAGAGATGAATCAAAGTAACAGGAGATTGTTAACAAGAAGCAAATACTGACTTAATGCACTGTATCATGTGGAAGGGAAATACCTGCACCTGAACAAACTTGAAACTGAAACAATTCAATCAACTGAGTAGCTACAGAACAACACTAAGGAGTACCATCATGAAGCAGATGGAAACATTAATTTACAAGGCATATAATCATGGAGCAGGTAAGCAACAGTTTAACTGGAGGAAGGTGTAATGTTGGTAACAAAGGAAACAATAGGCAGTACTGAGAGCAAAAGATACTGTAAAATTACAAAAGGAAACAATGACACCAAGATATGAGATTGAAGGAAACGTTGAAGGTAACAACAGGTGTAATTGGAAACTTCAATTGAAAATGAGCTATTTAAAGCCCTCTTGGAAGTACTGTTTATGCAAAGATTTCTTTTACAATTGAAAGGAAGGGAAGCAGTGGCAATAAAAGTGAAAGAAGGAAACCAACTGTAAGATTGGTGTGTGCCAATTGGTATGAAAATTTTCAATAGTCTGCAGAGCAGTATTTGTGTGACCAGAGATCAGAAAAAAGTGTCTGACATCAAGACCTCACAAAAAACTGTTGTAAGCTATGTAAAAAAGTTGAATTTTGTTAAGTCACTGTGAAATGAAACATTCCATAAACCACCGATGCATTCAAAAAATGTTACATATGCACTTGAAAATCTTTGTTTGAGAAATAATACGTTTGGCCTCACTTGCTTTGCATGAATGTATTTAAACCACAATCAAAATGTGTAACTGTCAAGATTAAATATACAGTACTTGCAAGCTTGGATCTGAAGATTAATTGCTAACCATAAACAAAAAAGAAAAAACACTTGTGTAACTGTCAAAATATATTTGTTGTACAAGATAAGTTTTAGGTATCTTTGGCATGTACCTGGAACCAAACATCTGACTACTTGTTACTGTAAGGCCTGGTATTAACAAAGTATTCAGGAGTAGTTCCCATTTACAATTTGGAAAATTGTTACTGTACATCTATTTGCAATTGGCTTAGGCCTATACATCCAAAACATTAATGTGAGCCTAGGTAGGTGCAGCCTACGCAGAGGTTATTTGATGCCCAATGAAGTGCTGCAATAAAAAGCTGGTGATAGGCATTTACCTGCAACCACGTATCAGATTAGATGTTGCTGCAGGCTACGGTATACTGTTCGAGGAGTCTCATACAGTTATGATGGTGTGTAGACCAGGTGTCAGGCCTTGACTATTTTGTGTTCACTGATATTGATTAGGACTAGGCCTAGCCTAAGTTAGGAATAGGACCAGGCAGTTGGCTGTGCAATTATGGTGGTCTGGTATTTCAATCACTTGTTGCCTAAAGTAGAGTGGTTGGTTCTAAGTTCGAACAGGTTCTTAATTCGAACACCTCATTTAAATGGAATATTTTTTCACAGTTCGATGCAAAATAATTGTCAGCGTTACCATACCATATGGAGCCATAATTATTTCTTAATGGTGTTTCAAGGAATTGAAGAAAATACTGTCTTATGACTGATTTATGAATGATTTTAATTAGGTATTCGAATTTAGAACCTGTTCGAACTTTGAACCAACCATTATACTATAGGCATAGCCTACGCCTAGGCTACTGTGTCTTTCTTTAATAGGGCCTAGGAATAGCACAGACAAGAGTGGTCTTCAAGTCCCCCCCCCCCCCAAAAAAAAACTATAATTCGGCAAACTTTCTTGTGACCAAAGTAAAAACTAAAAAGAGTCTGTGTAAAATGCGAATTTCAGTCAACGAATAGCCCTGCAACACTGAAGGCTATGCGAATAATATAGTCCCCTAGGCTACCCTAAGGCTTCAGACCCAGCCAACATACCCAGCTGGGCCCCAACTGGGTTTCAGCTGGGCTACTTACTGGGCCCCAGCTGGGGCCCATCCGTGTTTGTCAGGTGTTCCCACGTGGGGCCCAACTGGGCTAGCCTTTCCCAGCTGAAGCCCAGCTGAAGCCCAGCTGAAGCCCAGCTAGGCTTCAGTTATTGAAGCGGGGCACAGCTGGGCTTCAGCTGGGATTCAGCTGGGAAAGGCTAGCCCAGTTGGGCCCCACGTGGGAACACCTGACAAAAACGGATGGGCCCCAGCTGGGGCCCAGCAAGTAGCCCAGCTGAAACCCAGTTGGGCCCAGCTGGGCATGTTGGCTGGGAGAAGTTCATATCAGTAGGCGAGGCTGGAACACACTGTTAGGCTGGAGTGTGAAACATTTGCTTCCTGTCTAACCAGTATCTCCAAGCCAAGTTTCAATCCCTTCCGTCCATTCAGTTTCTCCCGTGCAGAAAGGAAGAAACAATTATTGCAATAGCAGGAAGAAGTACTTGAAAGAAGTTGAAATTGAAAGCTTCCCTCGGGAGTGAAAATTTTCAACTTCGTCGGAAGTGTAACGAACTTACAGCATGCAAGAGCAGTAGGCCATACAGCAAAGACTCTTAAGCGCCGAAGGCGCAAGACCAACCACTTACTCTCAAACACGTACTAAAGTGTGTAGTATGTAAAGGAGCGGTATGGCCGCAATTTTAGTAAGCAAACTGTCCTCGAACTCGGTGCAACGGTATGCGGCATCGTTCTTTGATTGTATGGGTTGAAAACTCCGTAAAGTGCCCCGATAACACTGAGATAACAGTGCAAATATGAACGTGGGGAGCTGTTATCAGCTCAAGGGAGGATTAGAGTAGTAACTGTGTTAGCATTGGGGGCTAAAATGGCGGATATGCTTCCCCTTGACGTACGACACTTTTTCGGCCGAATGGTTTATCTTGCGCCGTCAGCGCTTTACCTTCTTTGACCTTCAATATACACAGTATACTGTGCACATATTATGGGTGACGTCGCCCGCATCCAGCTTGCATCACATAAAACCGCATTTAGCTCGCAGCACATTAAACTTTACGATAAATTCATCCGCTGATTTCTTGTTTGCGAATTTCAAGTTATGTATTCTTATTGTATTAAATGAGGAAACAATTAAGCGCACATTCAACTAAAACTTCTTTTTATAATAAGGACTGTCGGCATTTCGTCAATCAGTAACATTTCACTCTACATTACCAGCTGTTTCTATTTATGAACGAGGTCCTTCGTCGGGACTAATTTAGATGTGTGCAAAAAAGCAGTTTTATGGACAGGCTCGACATTAGCTATCTGCACAGTGATCGTTCCAATAGTAAAAACGGACCGAAACAGTGTGGAACTTCCAATTTCAATGTTCAATCATGCAGGGACGCCTGCCTGTCGTGTAACGCCAAGATTGTAGCGCGAACGCGCACTACAATAATTACACGCAGGACTAATGGCCCTTAGACAACGCCCCTTGCGCGATTACCTCCCGGATAATTATCTATCACTCGGACAAATATCCCCTTGTTATGTGAAATACACAACTGTATGTGAAAAAAGTGGGTGTTATATGGACGCGTGCTCCCAAAAAATTATACATCAAGTAGACACCAAGTACCCTTTACTACATGACATATTTAATTATAACTAGTGCATACGTACATCATGTGTACCTAATGGTAAATTCCTTAGAAATTGGTTGTAAACACGGGATCTCAATGAGGGTAAGTGTGACTAATCTCATATTTGTTGTGTGGGTTGGTCACGATCCCTATAGTTTTTGGTGGGTTCAAAGGTCATGGTGGGGTCACTGGTCAATTAAGTCTGTAAACGTTCGTTACACGATATCTGAAGTTAGGAAGCTTGAACAACCTTCTTGTTTTGGTATGTGGATGCATTATACTTAGGGAGAGGAGGCTATTGTTTACGGTGGAGGTCAAATGTCATTTGGGGTCACCAGCGGTCAGAGTCTTAAATTCTTGTTTACACGATATCTGATGTTGGGAAGCTTGGATAGATTTCATACATGTTAGGTGGATCCATTATGGTGAGGAGCAGAATTCTCTTGTTTTTGGTCGAGGTCAAATGTCATTTGCGGTCACAAGGGGTCAAAGTATCAATATTTCTCATGTTTGGAGTCTTGGATATTGCAACATTTCACACATTTTATGCCTGCAGTATTTCACACATTTTATGCGGATGCGATATCGTGAGAAGAAGCCTAGTTCTACGTGGTCAAAGGTCGTCTCGGGTGTCGCAGAGTCCGAATCTCTGAACTCTATTTACACGATATCTCAATGTAGGAAGCGTGTATACTTTGTAGGTACATGATGAAGCATCATAATAAAAAAAAAAACAGACTTACATTTCAGCGGGAAAGGAATCACTAAGCCCTTTGGCTTTCTGGTTGCAAAACGAATATTTTCACTCAACAAAATTGTACACTGAAGAAATAAAGACTGCAAGACTATCAATTAGACGCACATGAACATATGTATATTTCCTAAATTGTAAATGTTTCTTCTTGAACAAGCAAAGATTCAGCTGGCAAAGTGGTCAAGGCAAGGCTAAAAATTCTTTTCATTTAGTCTAGAATAAGGCAGAGAGGGGACTCGACTAATAAGTGTAACAGTGATGCGTTTCATGTTTGACTCCTGAAAGTCTCGAAGCAATATTAGTACTTTCTCTTAATTATGAAAGTAAGAAGAGTTACACATTGTTGTTTCTTTAATGTGCATTGCTTAAGCCCTGAAATGACTCGATAGATACTTAAAACGAAATGGAGGAATTGGTGGGATCTGGTATGCAGCTGTTTCAAAATCAGTTTTAGAGGGGTAATCGTTTCCCTTCAAGTACATTGTACGTATAATGACTTAGAAAGCTCTGGTGGGCTTTCTACCCCTTTAGATATCTTCTTCATGAAAAACGATAGCGTTTCATGATATATTATATTTAGGTTTTCGAGTCTGTGCAAGAGAAGGGGTGTACCAGATGTCCGGTCCGACCGGACTATCCGACCGGATGATGAAAGAGTGTCCGGTTCTTGTTTTGGCCAGATATTTTTTTAATCCGGCATGAACCTGTTTGTTTTTGTGAATCAACATTAGTAAGAAGCCCTAGTATACCTAAGTGATATGCATGATGAAAATAACTAATTAAAACCAGAAATGTCTCAATGGTGTGAAAGAGGGGGTACAAGAGATTCTCTCAAGGTACAAGGGAGGACATACCATCTGTGTAAAGTTGTGTTTATTGTGACTCCTACCAGGGAACCCGATTTTTTCGTATATGAGTGTAAGATTTACCACAAAGTTTCAAAACCGTGTATCAAGTCTCTAGTTGGAAAGTAATACATATCAGTGATTCATTTGCTTGCAAAAAATGTCTTCAGTAGTCCCCCACTGGGTGTGGCAAAATTAGCATAAGGTTTAAACTCAGTCGAACTTTTCATCTTTTCCAGCAAAATGTGAAGTATATGACTACATACTGTAGACATGTTTTGTTCTTATTAAAAGAATAGAGCGGACCAAACTTAAATATTTAAATACATAAAAACATTACTTTTTGTTATTAGTAACACAGAAAGGACATTAATATTTTGATAACAGTTCTCGAGTTATCTCACTTTTAATGGTTTCCAAATTTCCTTGATTAGCAAATGTTAGACTGGCATCAGTTGTTTGTGGACCATTCAGGAAGGTCTTTAGACATAAAAGGGCATCTGCACAAAAATATTTCTAACTCCAGTTCATTTTCTTATTTTTGATTTGAACAAGACTCCTCCATATTTACATGCCTGACGAAAACAGTGTATGTCCTACCAAATACATGTGACTTTAACACGGACTTCCTTACATGGAAAGAGCATACTGCACGTTAGATTGTAGCTACCATGCGTGTGCGTATAGACGTAACAAGATGGTTGTCTGCTTGGGTTTTTGTGAAGTGTGAAAGTTTGAATTCGCTCAAGTAAATCAACAGATTTTGCAAGAAAGTTGAGATATTCTTTATATAATGCAAGGTAATGCCAAATCACTACACGTATTGCAGGAATATGATATTGTTTCCCATTCAAGTTACATTTTGTTTAAAACATTACACAGAAGTCGTCAAATCATTCAAATTATAACTTCACGGTGGCCATCTTGGTGCCCCTTTTTGGTAGCGGACCACTTACTCCGATACTTACTCCGATGTTTACTTACAGAGAAAGCGCCTTAAAAAATTTATGCGATGTTGTTTCTGACTGTGTTACTTATAAAATATGATCAATTTTGCATTTGGATTTTGTAGACAATGAGTTGAAATACAGATTGTGCAAAATTCAAGGCAATTCGACCATTTTTAGTGCCATTTTTTTATTGTATTACTCCGCTCTGTCAAATGCCGTTTTTGAGTAGCCATTATGGCGGTTAACACATGCCTATTATTCAAGGCTCTCTAGCTCAAAATTTCAATGGTCATGGTATGGAAATTTGTGTCATGAAAGTGTCATGAAAGCCCACATTGTGAGCTTCGATGAGAGGGGTGGCATGTTCTGGTTGAAAACTTCTACTGGGAGCTAGGGGGCACGGAAGTAGCCTGATTTGGTGTGTAAGTCAAAGGGACGTGTAATTAGTGGCCCGCTACCTTTCTGTCCCCGTCGGTGGCGAAAATCTAGGGATAGGACGTATGCTCTAAAAGCTTTGTCCATGCGAAGTCCGTGGTCTTTAAAGAAAATATAAGGTTACTGAAAGTAGAGAAAAATACAGTAATTAAATTATGTCATCTTTAGCCTCATCATTTGTACTAGCTTTATTACAAGTCTAGCTAATGTGTGTTCCCTTATAATGTCAAAATCTTTAAGGAAAATTTCACCTCGGACAATTGTTTTCGGATATTAGAAGATTTTACTGGTACCAGGTGGTTTATATTGGATCGAGGGTCAATATATTTGAATATACCCGCCGTCTAATTTAGTTTTAAAATCCTAGAGGCTAACTCTTTCAAAAATTTATGCCACAGGATCAGGTCCAGGCGCACACCCTATGGATAACAATTTGCTAGGATTTAAATCTATTTCATTTTTTCAGATTGAAACTAAAACAAATTTAAATTGAAATACTAACTTACAAACAAGTGAAGAATTAATTAACGCCAAGAAAAAACAACAAAAACCAAGCTGTACTTATAATAGACTTGCTTACAATTTGTTTAAAATGGAGGTCAAAAATAAATCAACCGACCACAATGACTCATGTTGCCTGAACGGGACTTGGGAAGAGAATAGGCCTTCACTTTGTCTTTACCGTTCAAATAATGAGATGATCCTATCCCAGTATTTGCAGATCAGGTACATGAATTGATCATCACCACCTACTCTTAAAATGTTGTGTAATGGCTTTCCCAGATGGGTGATCTCCTTTACCATTATGAACCATTGGTTCTTCTATTTTAACTGGAATCCGATTTCCGTTATAAGGTTCCAATTAAAAAAAACCGGCCAAGTAGGACTTCATCCTACTGGATAGTTCGTACTGTCCGTTGAAATCCGGTCCTACCGGATCTTAAAGTTCTAGATCGGGTAGGCCTACATCCCTACTCGAGAGAACAGAAACAACATAACTTTCCTGTCATAATGGTGTAGTGTCTTACTACCACACCATATATTTTACGGAATAAGCTAGACCTTTGTCATGAGAACGGTCATTTAAAGTAAGCTAAGGTAACCCATTAGTATTTATATACTTATTAACCTTTTACATGAAGGTGCTGTTGAACATTGGATGCTGCTGTTTTATTTTCTTTTGTAGGCCTATTCTTTTTCCTTCTTTGCACTTAAAATGATACAACTTGGTCAGCCTATAAAGGTTTCTTAGAGCTTTTCCTTTCACATGAGTTTTATGTAGTAATACCCCTGAGATCATTGATGCACTGTGAAGAAACAAATCTACATGAAATGAAAAATGGTATTGGCTTTTCACCCCGAGTACGTTAAACCATTACCACTATAAAGTGCTTTCACGTGACGTTACAATTAGTCTACTACCGGACAAAAGTCAACAGGGTTTAAATTTCAGTGAGACAGTCTGACAGTCATACCAGGGAGCTGTAAGGGAAGGAGAAATATATATAAATACCCCGCGTGAACCAATTTTCTCTCCTTGTTACGATGACAATCCCAAGCGGGGTGAAGACTCAGTGAGTCGAAGTTGGTTGATCGAAGTAAGAAGGTGTAGGTCAAAAGCACAAGTGTTGTAGTAATACATTCGATCATGAATTTTAAACCGATTTAAGTATAAACTCTTTTCAAAGAAGGAACGGTTTTTGAAAGAAAATACCAGAGAGAAAAATTGAGCCGCACGGGGACGGAACCCACCATCCTCCGCTTTCCGGGCAGAGTCTGTGACCACTACGCTATTACAGCTCGTGAATCACAGAAGTGACAACAGGCTCTAAATACCCCGCTTGAACCAATTTTCTCTCCTTGTTACCATGGTAATCCCAAGCGGGATGAAGAATCAGTGAGTCGAAGTTAGTTGATCGAAGTTAGAATGTATAGCGTAGTGACCACAACGCTACTTCGATATATGACTACTACGCTACTTCGATATATGACAAGATAAAGCGGTCCAGTTAGCAATCCATTATGGTTATTCCTTGTTACTCCGAGTTTCGTGGCTAGATATAAACCACTCGTTAGGCGATTCACAAAACTTATGACAACGAGCATTGTACATACACATGAAAAATAAATAAACATACCTAAAGGGTGCGACTATTACATACTTAATTTGCTCAGCGAGAATTTCTTAGAATGCCTACAGGTGGTAACCAATTCAGACCTGAAACTGAGGTTAGCTAAATTGGGATAACAGATTATAAAATCTGTTATCGGTGAGACATTATAGACACTAGCCTTAAAAAAATCCAAGTAATGGTATACGGGACACAGGTTTCTTTTGAGTGCCGTACATACTTGCTTAGTGCTGTGTCATTAGAGTATTTACTATTGTTAAAAGACTTAATGTGGTTATGGAATCTTAGGGTTAGGGTGACAGTAAGTTCCGTGGGTTGGTATATAAATATAAGTAAATAAGCATATATCACTTGCCCCCATATCATGGGTGAGAGTGCCTCCAATACCAACATAATACAAAAACGTAGTCTAATATTTCGAGGTCCTACCTCTTCCTCGGAGACTTGAGTAATAAAGCATATTAAATACATCCTACGACGTAAACTCGTTCAAAATGCCCGAATCTTTGTTCAGACCCCTGGTATGTGTTTCTAAGGATAAAATTAGTTCAATCTCCTCAGCTTTTCGTTGATCGTCGTCCCTAAAGTTGCCTTTCCAGATGAATAGCTTTAGATTGTGTATTGCGTGTTCGGGAGAGGAAAAGTGCTCTGCAACAGAAAATCCGGTAAGCCGCTGTAAAATGGTGTGTTTATATATATATATATATATATATATATATATATATATATATATATATATATATATATATATATATATATATATATATATATATATATATATATATATATATATAACGCTAATCCCCACCTTAAGGGGAAATTGTTATATCTGCTTGTACATAGGGCGAAAATATAAAAAAAAATACATAAAAAATTCGCCCTGACGTCTAAACATATAACTATCGTTATTTCAATGGCCAGCCATCTGTTCGTGTCAACAGCTAGGTATCCGTGAATTTAACAACTTTGAAGTAATTGCATCTAGTTTGTAAATCTAAGAGGGCGCCTCTGTCCGTCTACGTATTCCTATAGAAAAAGTTTGTGGAAACGTTAAGGCGAAACTAATATTTCGCCATAAAAACTTTTCCCCCTCGGTAGACTTTTCAACGACAATTTCCCCCCTAAGTGCCGAATTAGACAAATATATATATATATATATATATATATATATATATATATATATATATATATATATATATATATATATATATATATATATATATATATGTATATACATATATATTTATATACTGCTAAATGCAGGCTAAGGTGGACATGCTTTAAAAAGGGTACTTTGGTGGACATATTATTATGGTACTATGGTAGATGTACCATGCACCATTCAGGCATGTAAGAGTGATACTGCATGGTGTTTAGTACCACTATGGCATGTCTCCAGTGAGGCTGCTTTTAAGTCCCATGTTGTATTTGAGATATAATGTTGGCTTCACATAAAATCGTGTCCACTTAAGGTGTGTCACCTTTATTTGAAGTCCACAGATTGACCCAATTTGAAACAGGCAACATATATATCATGCTGATTTCAGCCACTGATGTCTACTGAGGGAGTGATTGAATAGGATTCATTTGTTGACACAAAATAGATGGCACTCTGTATTATCAGAAGACATGCTTTGGAGTAACTCTCCAGAAAATACTCTTCCGAGAGGCCTGAACAATACGTGGACAAGAAAATGTCCACTGAATGTCAAAGTCCACGTTTTGACTCAATTTTTCATTGGCAATGTCCACGATATCCAGAATTTAGATAAATATATATCTATATATATATATATATATATATATATATATATATATATATATATATATATATATATATATATATATATATATATATATATACATATATATATATATATATATATATATATATATATATATACATATATATATATATATATATATATATATATATATATTTGTATTTGTAACGTCACAATATGAATTATACCTCTACATGACCACTTTGAAAAATTATGAAAAATACCGCAGTAAGCTTGGATAGTGCCAGCAATATTATACATGGTATCTTTATATATCTATATATATATATATATCTATATCTTTATCTTTATATATCTATGTATGGCTTATGCATAAGTTATTTTTAAATATATCATGTATATAAAGGTATTGCGCTACATTTTTGGGTTTACTTTATGTGCTTTTCTGAAGCATGTCGATTTAACACCCACTTTTTCACACACAAACACGTATAACATACTTCTACATACGATTCCCATATAAAGACACCATTAAGAGGGCGTCATAAAGGTATTGTATATTGCAGTAATTTGCTTAAAACAGAGCAGGTTGTTGTACGCCCTCAAACAAAAGGTCCTCACCAAAAATGAGTGCCGATTGTAAATGAGGATCTAATGTATATTTTTAGACGACCCAATGACGACCAAAGGTGAAATGTAGGTCAATATGTTTATACAAATATATAAATCCATAAAAAGAGTTCTTTCGTATGGTTATACCCCATATAACCTTATTCCAACTTTTTATTTTGATCTGCCGTAAAGTAGAATTGAGCACCCATTCTCACCCAGTTAGGCTTATCAAACTAAGTTAAACATGGCTTAGTGGTATACGTTTACTACTGCACTAAAATAAGGGAAACTCTTGAGCTCGGATTGCGGAGTGTTTCGCGTATTTCCGAACTCACTTATTTGAAAATGTTGGAATTTTTTTGAAGAAAGAATAATATGAAGATCGGGGAGATGCTATTTTGCCTGTAATTATAGTCTATAATGTCTCCGTATTTTTCAGCTGCTCTTCAAGCTCTAAGACCTTCTGTTTCACTACCACGTAATCTTCCATTTCGTTCCAAACGTGGACTGATATACGTATCCATAGTTTCCCTTGGACAGAACTAACACAGACAGCAAGGTTCCTCTTGTGAAATTCTTCCATTAATTTGTCACCACTGTCCATATCTGGAGGGAAATTGTCTTGAAAGAGTGGCGGCATGGCAATGAGCGCCATGTACGGTGATCGTAGATGCTTAGCAACAGGAAGTTCTTCCGTTCCCCAACATTCTGATAACATTTTGGAGGCTGCAGATGCAAGTTCAGCATTTCTTGCCTGTATCGCCTCCTGCGTAATAGTAAGAATAAAACATGACAAGGGATAACATAGGAAGGTTCCATGCGGTAGCACAGGTGTTGGCATCCTTTCATTCCCAGGACATCTTATGAAATCACTGATATAACCTTGTTTTCTTCACATTTTGCTAACAGACACACACCATATATCACTACGGCAACCGTGTCTTGTGCTTGAATAAAAGTACAGTCAGCAAGGTAAATTCTTATGGCCAGGCAAAGTACTTGTTATTATCTCCTACTGTGCTTCTGTAAAAGCCCATCAAGTTGGCAAATACGACTTTTGAACATGATAAAAGATTAGGTGGCGAGTTGTTCGTAACATGAATGTATGGTTTGGTAGTCTGCTCAGTGCTTACGTAAGAGAATGGGTTTATGTTAGATAACAAACTACTCTGATGATTCCAATGCAAATGAAAACCGTAGAACCCTTAAGGATAAATGCAGAGAATTTGTGGACGAATAGTACCCACTGGGACTTCCTGCCTGGAATTTAACCACCAATTTCAAATTAGATGAAATCTTCCTGCCTTTCAGTTTCATCACTAAGGGCGAAACGAAAAGGACTGAGAAAGGGAAGCAGACAGCGTCAACATAATTGTTACCGTGAGAGCATATGAAGCGACGGAAAGGAGAAAGTCGCAGAGAACGAACCTTGTAGACTAGAAACCCAAAAGTTGGTGTAAGAATTAATCCAGGAATGTGCGTATGGAGCAGCTTTATAATGAATTGATGATCACCAAATTGGTTTCTTCAAGAGAGAATTGCATGCGCATGTTCATCTAATGCGTTACGTCGCAACATTACACTTTCCAAACATAAAGCATGAAAGCATGTTATCACGGTGCGTGTATACGTCTACTCAAACGTGATGTACACGTTTCATGGTACACATTTATATATTATAATCATTGCATAAACTTGAAAGCATACTGTATACAAATATACATATATATATATATATATATATATATATATATATATATATATATATATATATATATATATATATATATATATATATATATATATATATATATGTATATATTATGTTGTAATTGTATATCAAATAAAACAATAAACACACGAAATTAAATTCACTCAGTGGACGCATATCCATTAAGCGCAACACGTGAAAACGGTAAATAAGTTTAACTTACCAGTCCTCCAAGAGCATTATGAAAATCCAGAACATGAGGCACTACCATGTAAGGAATGCTGTCCCTTGTTGCACTTGGTACAAACCTGTCTGTCAAAGTTTTCTCCATGTGATTATGTGAAACTACCAAAGGGGTCATGATATCATGATGTTTGGGGTGGACCCACAACAGAGCACAGCCTCGCGGTGCAAACAACCACTTATGTATGTTCCCTAATAGTGGATACAATAAAAAGATTCCATGATACCACATTTACTTTCAGTTTCCCTTCATATTTCATACTAGCAAATTTAGTTGATTGGCATATTCTAAACACAATTTAAAAAAGTGTTCAAATGACATAGTACATCCCATGATAAAATCTTTTTTGGTTCCTCGCTTTAGCAAAGAGAACCTATGTTCTCAGGTGTTTATATGTAGTCAGGTGTATGTTTGTGACACACTAGCTTGAATACGCTCTAATTCAACGAGGGAAAGTTGTACTTGAATGAAACTTGGCATAAATGGTATAAAGAATCGTCATAATGTTTTGAACACTGAAAAGCTTTTAAATACAATTTCTCAACGTAGGAAGCGTAAATTGATTTCATATTTTGTATGTAGATACGTTTTGGGAAGAACTTTTAGCCTGCCACTTTTGATGGCAGTAGAAAAGCATTGGAGGTCAAACACCTTGTACACAAGACCAAGAAAACCTTGTGAACAAGACACATCTCAAGGTAGGAAGCTTAGATAAATTTCATACTTGGCATGGTTCGTGGATGCATTAATGTGCAAATATAAAACCTGGTGTGTTAAGTGAAGGTCAAAGGTTATTTTGGGGTCAGCATGGATCACACGCTGTGGAAAATGTTGAAATAATATCTCAAGTTACGAAACTTGGAAAGGTGTTATATTTAGTATGTAAAAGCGTTAAGGCAAGAAGAGAAATCATGCTGATTTTTGTGAATGTATTTAGGATCACCATAGATCAAACATGAAAACATCGTTAGCAATACAACAAGGCAGGAGGTTTGGGTAGATTCCATATTTGATATGTGGAAGTGTTATTCCAGAAAAAAAGAGTCGTTTTGTTTTTGATGGAGGTGAAAGTTCATCTGGGGACACTTGAGATCAAACACGGAGTCCTTGTAAACAAACAATAAAAGATCTCAAGATTTTTTACTCGATTAATGAACAGTGAGCAACATTTATAGATAACAACGTTGAAGGTCACCGAGTGTGAACAGAGTAGCAGACAAATATCACATAATTAGGTGAATTTTGCACTTTAAAAACGTCTGGTGAAATTTCACCAGGATCCGTGTTGATATAGCACCTTCACAATCCTGGTTATTTTTACCAGGTAGTCAGGTCACATTAACCATTACACTGGTGAATTTAACCAAATAACTGGATATTCTTCTAGTTTTTAACCAGTTTCTTCGTTTATTTGAATTATAAAGTTCCTGGTTAAATTAACCAGGATTGTGTGGGTGCTTTACTGAAATTTCACCATTCATTTTTGTGGGTGAATCTGTATGATAGTGGAATAATGACTCAGTTCAATTAATTCAGCAAGAAACCACGCACATGCATGCGAAGACGTTTATCGGTTGGTCATCGTCCGTGCTCAATTACGTTCGATCCAAGCAAAAATTAACCCTGGGGAAGATGGATCGATCCATAAGTTGAACAACTGGGTGGCATCCTGAAAATCAACTCCTTCCTTTTTCATCAAAAAGCTCTTTCGGTAGATAAACTTGACACCACTGTGGGATAGGGCAATCCTTTGTTGACTTTTTCAGTGAAGGGCAAAGCAAATAAATTAATTAGCACGCTCGTAAGGAATATGAAGCAGATGAGCTAAAACAAGTTACACCAAAATTTCAAAGGATATCCCGGGGATGGCTGTCTAACTTCCCGAACGGAATTGTACTACATATGATTGCACAAATTAGCTTAATCATTACCACATTGATGCATTGAGTCAATTGGACCTCATATTGGAACAAAATGTAAAAGTGCAGGGAATATTTTTTGTTTTAATTATTAAAATCAATTGTCGCCTTCCTCCTCATATATCATTTCACTAATTTTTGAGTTGCTAAACAGTTTATAGCAGATAATTCTGAACGCTACTCACCAACGTAGAAATCCGCTCCCAGCTCGTCTAAATTCAGAGGTAATTGTCCTGGTGCATGGGCCCCATCTATTAGAACCACTATATCCCTTTCGTGGCAGAAATCTATTAAAGCTTTGATTGGCATGGCAATAGCTGATGGACTGGTGATGTGATCTATAATTGCTAATTTGATGCCCTTATTCTCTGTGATCACTCTTTCGTATTGCACGATCACGTCTTCATCTGTCATGAGTGGTAGCTTCAGGTCAAGATACACCGCCTCTACCCCTATCGTAAATAAATGTATAAAAAGGAAATATCAAAGACTGGGGTGTTTACGAAGATCACTTCAAAATAGTAATTACATAAAAAGAACAATAATTCAAGTTTTAAAACGCACTTGTTTAAAGACACTGAGTGAAGCATATGCCTTTTAATTTCAAAGTGGGATGTCTTTCCACCTTCCCCATTTAGGTCAAAATTTACTTCTTCAAAAGACCATTTCAGATTAGAAAGCCGTAATTTCCACAGGGATGAAATACCAACTCTACTGTTACCCTCGAATCTCCCTGGAGTTAAGATTCATTGCCTCAATGAAATGTCACACTCTTTATTTACCAGGTCTCAACTCCGATTAAAATGGCTTAAGCAGATAAAGAAACAAATGCTGTGTAACGCAAATTTCCTACTTGAGTTAAATGTACTGATGACTACAGTTTTAACCGTAGTCACGAGAATTAATACTACAAATCGTTTGTTTAAAAAAAAAAAACTATTACACGAGGGCAACATCTCAGTACACTTTGGTGTGAGTTATATTTTGTCATGACAATTTAAGTAAATGGATGGGTCATCATTACTAATATCTAATTAAATATAAGTTAACAACAACGATGTGACAGATAAATTGAGTTCGATGTCGATTTGAAAAATTCAGACCATAATTACAAATACCAACTCCTACATATACCTACATTGGTCCAGATACATAATGAAAACTCTTCAACCTTCTCTAGCATTTAACTGATTCGGTGTTTACAAACTAATGCCGTCACGGGTTTGGTAAGGAAATCTTACAATGTTGTCACAATGAAAGCTAGATTCCAATTCGTCTGCATTCTGCGTACAATCGCGCAAACTTTAACACCACCAACACCTCTCAGACGCGCAAGTGATCTTACGCATGCTCTATGCCAACCAATGTAAACCAGTGACGTAACCATGAACACCCTTATTAATCAAGTAATGCATTTGAAGGAAGCAGGTATTTCTCAAGATTTAAAAAGACACTAAGATTGCAAAAATATTGTCACCAAATGGAAGTAATTTCAGTACCTGGGATATCTGATTCAACAACCTTGACGTTCTTTAAAACGGCATCATATGTATGAGACGTGACTAGGATCTTGTCCCCACGCTTGAGACTGATTGATCTCAAGACAGTGTTGGAACCTGTAAATGGCAAACCAAATGTTTATTTAAAAATTTATAACAAGTAAATAAAAGTATATATTATGTTCACATTTTTTGTCTAGGTAAATGTGTTAAAGGACAACACTTTTTTACACTAAAAATTTTTAAACACTCGTGTGGTTTCTTTGTTTGTTGAACTACAGTGGGTTTTGAAGGAAGATACTGTTTGAAGGAAGATATTCTGAATGAAAACATTCCTATTTAGATATTTAAACACAAACATTAATGTTGCTCCAATCATTTTAACGTAAATAAAAATGCGAGATTAGCAAGGTTTGCATTGACTTTATGTCCATGTTTGACATGGACTGACCTGTGCTAGCGTTCTCAACCATTACTAGATTTGACGGGTCTGACCCAACATATTTTGCCAGTTTCTTCACAGCTTCAAAGTAGAGGCGTCTCCCTTTGTCATATCTGTACCACAACTCTGGATCCTCCTCTCTCTCTTTCATCAATCTGTGTTGCAAGAGAGAATATAAGTTAGTTGGAGTTCAGACATATATTGAGACCAATCTAGAGTATAATCGGTTTGTAAAAAGCAGATTTATCCTTGTGATTTTAGTCATGAGGTTAATAAAGAGAATGGTTCCTTATTTTGACCTCCTGACGAACATCCTACGGTGAAATGTATCAACACTTAGATTGAATCTTGGGCCATGGTAGTTAACATTCCCAACGCTATTATGTCTTGACTAGTTAACATTTGCAAAGCTATTATGTCTTGACTGAATTTATGGAGCCACAGTGTACCACAGTGGGGGGAAGAATGCAGTGAATTTTGATACCATCTATACTTGGCATGGCATCTTTTATTTCATCAAACATTTTAAGATTTTCCATACTTCATCTGTTCCTTTAGTACTCGCATAGGTACATGACCATATGCACCATTGTTGCAATAGACATAGCCTGGTCTTAGAGAAAACTCCTCAGCTAGTAACTGTCGACCAATTGTAATCTTTGGAATAATGCTTTCCATGTGTTTCTGTTCCTTGGCCGCCATTCTATAAAACATAAAGAAAATAAATGTGTTTAAAAGTGATGATGAGGATTAACTTCAAACAATTATTCAGACATTCAGTGTACTTTTTAATCTGTTTTATAATACTTCAAATCATGAATTACACTGTATGCCACTGATAAGGTAAGAAATTTATACACGCCTTAAGTTGAACTGGAAGAACGTCACAAAAAAGAAAATAAGACAGCCTAAAGAGTCACACGACGGTCTATAGCCTACGTAAATTCAAAGGAGATATTAGTCACAACATATTGCTATTAGGCCAGCTTCCAAGCGTTCTGGATCCCGTTGCGTTCGGAAGCCTAATATACGCTGTTTTAACGATACTCTGTACTGAAAATAATTACAACTGAAATTGGCAATACATAGAGACGGTAAAAGAGGTAGTACTTCCATGGTTACATCATATACGGTTTCTTTTACCGTCTCTATGTATGGAAGTACTACCTCCGAGGTAGTACTTCCATGATGTAACCAACAGTCGAGTAAGGCCGCACGCTTGTCAAATTATGTTCAAGGATGTATTACCCGTGTCCCATTTGGACAAAAGCAAATTAGGCAATCTGTTGCTGGAGTACATAATTCTGCTCCCGGTCACCCTTGTTCATGTGGACGTATGATTACTTTACATGAACTTACCTTCTTCCGTTTTAGTCAAAGAAATTGTCGTACATTCAGCAACTCACGAATCACCACTTTAAGCCTTGTTCATCCAGTGTGTGCCTCACATATTTGTGTGAAGTAAGATGTTAGGGCATATGGTACATTACTTGCTATATTGATATTAGTAGACAATGTTTTTAGGCATAAAGAGAGTTCAGGACAACCGATTATATGTGGACTTTAGACTACAAATTGGGATCATATAGATAACTTGAATTTGTTTGTGCAGTGTATACTCGCAGTTGAACGGCAGCTTTTATGAGTGCGTTTGAAGGCTAAAACGAGTCTGTAAAAGTTCTGTTCTAATTTGCCAAATAAGGACACCGTTTTTGGTTCAGTGGTATAGCATCCGCTTCTTACGCGGGAGATACGGCCTCGAGTCATATAAAATACTTAAAATGGAACTTGCCATTGCCCGTAGTGTTCCGTATAGGTAATGGAGTAGGGAATAGCCAGCGGATAGTTCTGCTAATATTGTAACAGTAAGCTGCTACACGTTACATTAAGGGACAGCGTTACATTCTGGTACTGAAACCAACAAAATTATGAGTCTGGCAGAAATAGGGCTTTTTGTTTAAAATCTCCTCCCGTCGTGTACGTGCGTAACGGCACCGCCACACTCACAACAACACGTTCACTAAGGATTGCGTCAAAGGTCCTTCTTTCTGTATCGATGAGAGAGAACAACCCCTTCCTATTCTTCTTTCACGACCGGTGTAATGAATCATCACTTCTGAGTACAATGCTGTGTTTGTGCTTTAAACTTTTCACGAGTCTGAAAGTGAATATTTTGGAAAACTCCCATCATGGATTACTCACTCTTTCACATTTCGGCAACGAACGTATAGTACTAAAATGGCATTCTCGAATAAAGGGATCGTCCCCACACCCCAACTACAATTATTGTAGTATTTTACAGAAATTCTCTTTTGGCCAAGCTTTTTGATTGGCAGCTAGCTCACACAATGTAGAGTATCAAAGCTTATATTTCACAGAATGAACTGTACTGAGAGTGTTTTGATTTAAACGATTTGTTCTTTTAAAGTGAACCTGAAGCCATGAACTGACATTGCGTCTTGAGGAGGGTCAATTTTAGACAGTTGTGGAGGGGGGGGGGGAGTGTTAAGAAAGAAGGTTAGGATAATTGGATCTGTTTGGGGTGACAGAATTGGGCCTTTAAGGAAAATATTCCTTTGGTACACATGTCAATCGGGATTGGGGTTGTTTGAATGGGTAGAGTGGGTGAATGAATAAAATTAAATTATTTATATTAGATGTAATTGTCGTAAAAACGGAACTTCAAATAGAATGAGTAGTAATGATCATGTCAAGCGGTGCGTTGTGATGTATTTTAGCAGCGAAATGTAATTTTATACTCATATAAAATAGGTCAAACAGTCTTAAGAATCTTTTTAAATAAATCAATGTTGGGTTTTGTTAAAATGTCATCATCCCTGTTTTATCACAACGTGACTTACGAATTCCGTATCTCAAGTACCAACCGTACAGGTTATGTTTGTTATGATTATAGCAAACGTTACTTTTTCTAAAGTCTTCCCCGACCCTCTGGCAAAGGGCCCTTCGGCGAAACCAAACTTTTTACTGCTTCCCAAAGGACAACACTGAAGGGCCACACTTGACCAGTCTCACGGCCCTCAAACCATTTACATCATTGGTCTGTCATTTATGGATTCATTCTTGATTGGCTGAAAAGGAACAGATACTACACATGATCTTAACCAAAAGGCCGAGAAACACGTTATACTTATAGCTTCAATGTGCTGGTAAAACTAACTGGTACATAGTTATTGAACCGCTTACACTATTTGTAAGCAAAGTTGGTGTATCAAGATTCAGTACTGTTGATAGCACGCCCTCTTTTTTAAAACGCGCTCACCACTTTAAACTTAAACCGTCACGTCACAGTCGTTGATAGGAAAAGTTCTTGAGGCAAACACGTTGCCCAACCATTACTTTAGGATTGCCTCAACAGCATTTCCGTACGAAATATGTAGAAGACTATTCAGTAAACACATGTTTAACCCTTTCAATTTCTCTCTCTTAGATTCCTTGCGAGGGTAAAGATACAACCTGAAAAAAACTTTTATAGGTTTTAACAGGGAGTTGCTTTTTGTTAAATACAACGTTCTGATTTGAAAAGTTGCATGTTCCGTAATACCGGAAGAGGACTGACCGGATGACCGAATGCTTGCAATTCAGTTCCTTTGTATATTCCTGTGTGCAAGCCAATAGCAACACACCACGTGACTTTGACCTTCCAAATTCCAAGACAAAGACTAGCCTAGGTCAACAAGTTAATGATGAAGATATCAGGAACCCTCACCATCAAGCAAACAATCCCCCTCGTGACCCCACCCCTTAAGATAGGCAACAGTTTTCCACGTGGTCCCCAGTAGTTCCAGACTGACCTTTATGTGTCAAATGAGTTGGCCTGTATAAGCCCCCTCAGGAATCTCGACCGACTGCATGGTCAAGTGGTTAGAGCATCCGACTTGCGGTCGGGAGGTCGGAAGTTCGAGACCTGGTCGGGTCATACCGAAGACGTAAAAAATGGAACCTTCTGCCATTGTGCTTGGTGCTCGGCATAGGTAATGGAGTAGGGAAAACAAGTCAGTGAGCCACAACTGGAATAAAAGGCCGTGGCCGGCTCGACTTGAACCGATTGGTTGAAAACTGTTTGTAAATCTCTATCTAACTAACCCTTAGGAATCTCTGTTGTATAATGTATTGGGCAGCATATTCTGGTCCGCATCGTGCATTTAAGCATTCCATATAAACATTTTACCAAGGAAGTCCTATCCATAGCTTCCTATGCATATGCTAGAATAGTCCCACGCCAAGCAGGGAGTCTGAGAGTCAGCCCCTATGCATGTGCAAAAAACATGGAACAATTCAAAGCTGGGGAACATAGTGCAATAAGATCTTATAGGCTAATTCAATTTAAAAGAGATAAATGTCTTTCGTCACCATTTTCAGGTCCAGAGTCTCTCACCAATGTTCATTCAATTTGTCCCACAATTTATGACAAAATTTTTCTCCCAATTTCTACATATCGGATGTGTATACCGCTATCATATAAAGTGATAAAAGCATTATATCTGACAGACAACTCAAATTTATACCCACAAGCCACTAAAACGTCCTACTTCGGCATTCCAACATTTTATAGTACGTCCAAGTTTGTTTTCACCGACAAAGTTCCCGGATGCTAGTCACGTGTTAAGAGACTAGAATTTGTCTCGGCGGAAGTGATAATTACACGCCGCCCGACCGTGATATCAGACAAACTTAACATTGTCGCTTGAATGTTGCACTGGGTAGAGTCAGAGTAGAAGTTGCCAGATCATTTCTAAACATAAGTTGAGGAGATTGTTTACTGGTAAGTCCACATTGTTAATTCGACAATTAAAAACCTTTTTAATCATCAGCTGTATTTTTCTGGTGTTTATAAACATTTGTCTAGCTTGTCATACACGATATATGCTTGGTAATTTCAATAATTTAAAAAGGTGAAGTAACGCAGGGGGCCGAGGCAAAACCATCAGACTGCCCAAATGACTCATATATGTCTCTTCATACGTTTAAAGGGCAACCCCAATTAGTCAGCCCAATTTGAACAAGGATGCTAGTCTATACTAGTTTATGAATGGCTCTTGAAAATCACGTGACAATGTGTTTTTCACTGAATTGTGAAATTTACAAGTAGTAATCCCAGAATTAAACGAAATCCCTAGATTGAAGTTTGATTAAGATTTTACCGATTAGTACTACATGACTGTAGGGCTCATGTTTTATCGTTTGACTTCAAGCAGTCAAGAAGGCTCTGAATTCTGAATGCTTATTATACAAAGGAGCACACAATAGGTACATGACAGACAGAGACTAGAGCGCGCGGCTGTGGTATGGGTTGCTTTGAAGCACATACACAATAACCGCAAGGCTAGCAAAATGCACCCACTCTCTTCAAATCCAAATCATGTACTGAGGCTAGTTATCCAATTGCTGTTCGAGTTTCCAGAAAGGAGTCAATGATTCGCCGGGTCAATTTTTCGTCGGGGCAGATTTTCAGTTTGATTTATTCTTTATATTATAAATTATTTTCAATTTGCATATACATGTTTATATTTCACTCTTCACTCTTTACAGTTTCGTATCTCTTCGTGAGATCCATGTATTATGCGGTGATTCAAACTGATTGCATCAATCTGGTTTCCAGAAGTGATCTCTGTCAAAAGGCCGATCGGAGTTTGAAATGGATATATGTCCACAACTCTCTGTAGCGCCCTCTCGACGAATCATTGACTTCTTTCTGAAACCTCGAACAGCCAGGACTGGCTTCATAGCCAGACTGGTAAGGCGTCTGCACGTAGAGCAGAGGGTTTAGGTTCGAGTCCCAGTGAGGACGGTCAATTTTTGTTTGGGGCAGATTCTCAGTTTAATTTATTTTTTATATAACATCTATATACATAAATATATATATATATATATATATATATATATATATATATATATATATATATATATATATATATATATATATATATATATATATATATATATATATATATATATATATATATATATATATATATACATTTTAACTGAAATTGCACACGCTTCGACGGCCTTGCTTTTAGTACTCTATCAGATTAATTTACCGTTTTTACAGTTATCACTCCATCTTACTTGTATTATGCAAATCAAGGCCAATTTTGGCTTTTATTACGCTTTCTGAAGATACTACATTTTTCTAACCAACCTGCCAGCCATAGGCGGGATTACGGGGGCACTTGCCCCCCCCCCCCCTCCACTTTTTTCCAGAACCTAGTTTTTTTACGTCTAAGTCTGGTTGCGTTTGCTACAGAAACACAAACTGGATCTGACAGAGCTACGCGAGTAATTAAGTTGCATAATGTTTAAACAGGTCATGCATTGAAAACTAAATAAAAACAATATTCTTCCAATAAATGTCTGAATGCTGTTTTTTCGACACGCTTCGCGCGCACCCGTTTTAAATATTTCAGGATTCGGGGTTACTTCTTGTTGAATACCCCTTCCATTGTCACTGAAACTTATCACCAGTGCCCGGGCCGTACACAGCTGAAGCTCTAGCGTAACTAGTGAAAAGCGAAGGCGGAGAGGCGGTCGTCTTCTGGTCCCCTTCTCTGACCAAGTGCCCCAAGCTTTCTGAAAGGACAACGATCTTATTTGACCTTAATCTGGGGCTCCACTCTTTTCGGCTGAAGGGAAAAGGGCCCACACTTTCTCTAATTTCCATTAATTTCTTTATTGAGATGACTCAAAAGTCCATTTTTCGGCCTTTCTGCGCGTCCCATCACACAGAAGGACTCTATAAAAATCTCATGAAAAGCACTCTATATGAAACCAACGGTACGCTTTTGCTTAGTACAAATATCATCAGGGGTCACCTTTATTCAGCTGTAATGAAATAGGACCACTCTTTGCCTAATTTTATTTCAATTTCACAACTGAGATGAAGTAAAAATTCATTTTTCGGCGTGCTCCGCGCGCCCCTTTTCAGGTAAAGGCTCTTTGAAAGTCACCTGAAAAAAGACTAAATAGGAAACCAGAGTATGTTTGTGCTTCAGTAAGAACGTCTTTAGGGGACCGCCGTTATTCAGCTTAAGTTAAAAGTAGCTCATCCTTTCTCCAATTCCATTCAGTTTCATTACTGAGATGTCTCAAACGTCAAACTTTTCGGCGCGCCCCGTCATAGACAAGCGCTGAATTCACATCACATGAAAACCCCCCTAGCTTTCTGAAAAGACGATCTTGGACACCAAGGAGAAAGCCCCCGAAGAGCCTCAATTTTAAGTAATCCATTCTCCCTTCCCGCACACTCTGCATTATCGATTCTGGTCGACTTCAATTAATCATACGGAGTAAGGATATAATTGAAAAAGTCTTATTGTGATATTTTTGGTTTATTAAGTGCCCATCTATTTAATTTAAAGTTGAAGATAAAATGCATCATTTTAATGCCTACAATTTAGTAAATATCCAGGAGCTCCCGGGGGGCTTCGTCCACTGGACCCCCATCGGGGCTTTGCCCCTGGACCCCACAGGGGCCCTAAGGCGGGCCCCTTGACCCCACGCCGTAAGGGGGAGCGCTTCGCGCTCCGGGGCCGTTTGGTAGTCCGCCCGAACCCACCCCCCCCCCCCCCACACACACACACTTTCAGAGATCAAATTCCGCCCCTGCTACCAGCAGAAAACTAAGAGCAAGTATGAAAAGGTTCCTGATGGTTTATTGAACACACAAAATAGTCTGGTTCATGTTGAATGCATACCATGAAGTTTTACTTCAAAACGAGAAATCATCCTAATGAAAACTTTTGTAGTTACAAAAGTGCTTACATGACAGGGGTTTTAGTTCCCGACATGATTTGTCACTTGTAAACATTACTCTTACTTACATTAACCTTTGTTGTTTACCGAATTTAAAGATAACAATAACACGTCATAGAATAAGAATAACAATTTAGACATTTTAAACTCATGATGAAGTTTATTAGGCTAAGCAAACCAGAATTACAGGCAGTCTTATAAGGGGATGTGCAGGCTATAATAAATCAGTTATCAGATTGCACGCATCCAGGTAGTTAAGTAAGCAAGAAATGCTTTGATGGGTAAAAGAAATATATTCACATATGTGCTTATATGTGACATAGTGATAAATTGCGTAGTAATATCATTGCAGTGCGAGCCCGCGGGTTTTGCCTGGGAATCCGGATTAATAGCAAAGAAGACTGGAAAATCTTAGATTCTAATTCATTGCATATGCCCAATGGAAGAACAACTACGTACATTATGTGCCATATTAACTAGTGGGGCGCCTAAGGCACAACAACGCATTAAACAAATGGAACTTGAAATATCCTTAAAGGCATATTTTCATCATCCCGAACAGTTCCAATTCTCCCAACCTACTTACTTCTAGCCCCTCCCACATTTATCTAAAACTCACCTTTATCCAGACACAATCCTAGTTTATTGCATCATGACTTGTCCCAGTGGCCATACAAGTCCATAATGTGTAATCAAGACACTCTCAGTGCCCATGCTGTGTAATTAGCTATGATGCATTGTTTGAATGTGATGCCAATCAAAGAGATGTACCAATTGAGAGTTTTGATATATGTATACTGAAACTGTAGTTTGGGGTGACGAATGACTGCCTTTAAGGTTCCCGAAGAATATTTAAAAACTTGTACTCAATGGAGCCATGGTGTGGTGAAAAGGGAAAGATCACAACAGCTTCAAAATCAACAAACAGGAAAAACCCATATCCTTGTTGCGTTCATTTAACTTGAAGGAGAGCTGTACATAGTCCAATCCGTCGGATATGTAGGAAGGAGTCAGCCCACATGTTTACGGTTGTGTGAGAATTGTATGTATCTACAATAACTTAATACATCTGCTTGAGGACAGAGGGGAGAAAAATTGGCAAAAACGAGGGGTTTAGGAGGAGCATAATGGGAAAATATTGCCAGCACAAGAATAATCTTTTTATGAGAGTGAAAACATTGCCGAAATGGATGGAAAGAACAATTGGAACAATTTGTTGTTGTTCCCCATTATTTACTCCAAACTTTTGAATTGGGGTAAAGAAGAGCCAAACATATAATCACTTTCGTTTTAAACAAGTAGGCTATTAACAGTGGCGTAGCTAGGATTTTTTCCAGGGGGGCAAAGGTATGAAATTTCCCCAAAACTTTTCCCGGTCAATGTGTATGTATTTCATATAGAATATGCAAACTTACAAGTATAACAACATTACCATGTCATTTTGTAATATTACCTGCATTTTAAAAAAACAGAGCAATCGGAAATAACAAAGTATATTATTTTGGTAAACAATATCTGGTTCATTTGTAAGTATAACGCAGTGGCGTACGCAGGATTTCTCTGAAGGGGGAGGGGCATGCAGTATGGTCTAAGGGGAGGGGTGTCCGGAAATTTTTTGACGTTTTCAAGGAGCCTAGATGCAAAATGGTGCAAGATTTTCGACTTTGACAGGAACAGTGTTGAAAGTTGAATCGTGGTGGTTCATGAGGATAAAACTGAAACTTTTGTGACTTGACATGCATTTCCTTATGCCATTTATGCTACCTTACGAAGAAAAACTTGTCATTAAATTTGCACACTTTTAGGAGTCAAAATAAAAGAGCATTGATCGGTATTTGCGGTTTTTCTTTGCCACAAAATGTTATTTTGTCATAAAGATTATCTAAGCGGAGCGCCACCATTAGTTGGCGCGGAGCGTAGAGAAAATTTGGAAAAATCAGACCCCTTAGATGGCCGGCAATAGCATTTTCCATGTTAATGCGAAGGATCTAGCCAGTCGCTTTCTTCTTTTGTCGTTTGCAATAAAATGCTCACTTCAAAATATGTTCGCAAACTGCAAAGTGATCAGAGAGTAAAGAGCTAATTTTACCCCAAAAATGTAATTTTGCCCAAAAGACCGAGCGAAGCGCCAACTTGGTTGGCGCGGAGCATAAAGAAAATTTCGAAAGATCAGACCCCTCAGATGGTCAAAATAGCGTATTTATGCTTGTAAAGAGAATCTAAACATGTAGTCTTTTTTATCGATGCCACCAGTGGGAAACAGAGTCTACCTTTTTAGGTAAAATTGGAATTTGACAGGATTTGCCTAGATCTATTTATAGGAATTAAAAAAAAGTTGGCATCACTGAAAGACCTTGCAGGGACAATCCTTCCCCTTTGAAAATTTTTGAAAAATTGGGTGCCCTTATAAGCAATCTGGTGCCACATATGCTATCTTTTGAAGTAAAATCTGTGTTAATAAAGTTAGACTACGTATTTTTAAGAACAAAGAAAAATGGCATCTGTGAGGGGGGCATGGCCCAATGGTTTCCCCTTCGCACGCCACTAAGGAGGCCTAATAGTGGCTCGATCACACAGGATATCCTGTTAGAAAAGCAGTCTGTTAAGTGTAGAAGGCTACAAGGTACTCATTCTCCATTTATTGTTACACTCAAAGTGAGCAGAAAGCTATTTTCCCGAACTAGCTTGTAAGCCTCCAAGGATTAGGCTAAGTAACAAAATCTAAGTGTGCCAACGGATCCCGTTGATTAACTTTAAGTTTATCGTTGGCCATGGATTGTTTCAGCCCCATCCATCGTTATGTACACAGAGTAAAATCGTACAGCTACTGCTGGCTCGTAGAAGAACATAACAACCTCGGGGGTCTACGGTAGTGACTTGTCAGTTTTCACATCCATTTACTGAATTCCCAAATTATCACCTGAATAACAGCTTCCTGTGCACTGAAATGCACTGATCATAACCCCCATGCGTATACAAGCACAAGAGAACATTCAATCTGCTACGCGGCGAGGACATTTCTGTGGAACGCGAATTGGGCCGGTTCGTGTGACACTGACGAAATCTGAGTTAATTTGTTGCCTGAAAATTCGAATTATGTATTAGAAATGTCTCACAATTTCTTATTATAACAAAAATTTTGAGAAATTTTGGTAATAATAAGAAGATTCATCAAATTTCCCCATTTTCATCAAATTTCCCCCAAAATTTTTCCAGGGGGCAACTTGCCCCCCCCCTCCCAGTAGCTACGCCACTGGCTATTAAAGTACGATAAAAATATGTAATCTCAACAGACTTCGGTGTTCCTGCCGTTTCACTTTGCTAACAGGACGCAATGGCGTAACTGAAGGGGGGAAATGGAAACTTGCCATTTGTGACACCACTCTTCTTTAATGAAATAACGAATGCTCTCCATGAAAATTCTATCATTTTGATAATTTTTTATAACATGAAAAAATTTTCCCGTGCCGCAAATTGAAATTCCTAATGCAGTAGTGCTTGACCATAGTAGTGAGGTAAACTTTTCCGAGCTCTGGAAGTGTCAAAACGGAAACTTGCAGTAGTTGAAACCAGATCATGAAGTGACACCAGCAACTAATGCAGTTTTATGTTTTTTTATTTTTTTTTCATAAAAGCTCTTGACTTTTAAAATGTAGTGGAGAGCCTCAATTCGAAGGCCCTTGATAATATTATGATGCGAAGTATCACGATCTTTGGTCGTCGTGCAATCTCAGATTTGCCAGTATAATACTAAAAAATGTTTACAATGTGCAATAATATTTGAAAATGCAGATTCTTCAGTAATCCAACCGGCAACTTTTCAAATTTCATTACATGAAACCCAGAATCCCCAAATTTGCCGCAATATAAGCTCTGTTTTTTCAAATATTTGTTTCAAAAGGGCAAAAATTTCGTTGCGCTTCACGGGTAGCACGTTGCGTCCCTTGTGGTATTCACACTTAAAAAATCGGAAAATTTGGGTGCTTGGCCTCTGGGGAAAAATGTCTAGCTACGCCACTGAGAGGAAAGGTATTGTTACTAAGAAACACGCACTTCTCAATTTTTTGTGAAATTCTACTTCTTCCCTTGAAAACTTTTAGGAAGTTTTTCATTTATTTAACTGAAACAACCTTTAGTAGTCCTCAGTGGCGGAGCTGCCATATGGTCCTGAGGTCGCTCGCCCCCCCCCCCCCCCCTCGACGGACCAAAATCGTCTGTCGGCGCCCTTTTTAGGTTTTTAACATACTTTACTCTTGCACTATTTTTGGCAAAAGACATAATTTAATAGCGTTGTTTTAAGGCCAAGAAAACAAAATGCTCAAACAGCCACCAGTACCTGTGCTATCTGCAGTCTATTCTGATGAAAAGGGTCATCTTCTGTAATATAGGGATATGTTTTGCCGAGACGTATCTTCATGCTTTATACGCACTAATGAATGTTGTCGCTGTGCTAAATTCATTGCTTCCACACGAAGCGTGATTATAAGCTTACAAAATACACAGTCTGACATTAAATTAACCCTCCCGGCCAATAAAAAATTATTGCAAAGGGCGCAACAATAATTGTTGCGCAAATAGCCTTCTAGTATTGTCGAGGATAATTGTCAACAAAGACAAAGAAAGAGTTTATAAAGATACCAAAATAGCTTCCACAACATTTTCAAAATCATTGGAAGAGAACATTCAGGTTAAAAAAAAATAAAACTGTTATCATACTGGTAATGGTTTAAGAGTTTTAATGAGCAGTTTACATTTTGCTTTGCTTCAAGTGACTTTTCTCATGATTAATGGCTATTTCTGACACTGCACGATAATCTCATCAAAATGCTTATTTCTGTACTTCGTGGTCTCAAAAGCCCGAAAATTGAATCAAATAAGCTCAAGTTTAGGCTATTTTTATTTATTATAAATTCGGTATCCAGAGAGCCAAGCAGACCTCTTGTCTTGGTTATTTCTTTCAATGTACTTAATTAATGGCTAATTAAGAGTGGTTACATGATGTAAATTACTTCAATTAATGTTTCTTCGTGTACTTATCTAAATTTCCAAATGCCAAAATGTACACCTAACGTTGATTAATTTCCATAACCTTTTTCCCTCTGTAAGATTGCTTGCTATTAACTCTAGCAGGTTTAATCTTTATCTTCACAAAGTAGCCCATTATTACATTAAAATCTTAAATCGAGACCTGACAATAACACACAAAATATAATGACTGCTTTCATACTAGAATGTGAAAGAGAGGGATAGAAATATGGTCGTCCGCAGGTAGGGGCAAGGGGGGTACTTGCCCTCCCGTAGAAAATAAAAAAAACTGAAAAATCGAAGAAAACATACAGGAAAAGACCAGTGGCGTAGCCAGGATGGGATTTTTTGGGGGGGGGGCCTAGGTAACAAGTGGGGGGGGGCCTGGTACCTCCGAGGGTCAGGCACGGCAAGACTATCTAAGCGGAGCGCCACCATGAGTTGGCGCGGAGCGTACAAGAAAATTTTGGGCTTTAAACCCCTCCAGATGGCCGGAAACGGCACTTCCCATGTGCTTTAAGCTGGATGTACCCAACCTTGAAATACGAATCTCATGTCTGCGATGTCTCAATAATGAGAATAAAAAATCAATCTGTGAAAAATGGCAATACATACACTTTTTAGGGACCCCAAAACTGGGCACTTCTGATCTGTGGCCTGGGGGATGAGACTAAAGGGAGCCGGTATCCCCCTTTCCCTTGGGAAAAATTGTAAACTTCAGAAGCACGTAGATCGCAAATGCGGCAATATTTGAATCTAAGCGGAGCGCCACTATCAGTTGGCGCGGAGCGTACAAGAAAATTTTGGGCTTTAAAACCCCTCCAGATGGCCGGAAACGGCATTTCCCACGTGTTTTAAACTGGATGTACCCAGCCGCAAATGCGGCAATATTTGAATGGATTTCAGCTTACCTAAGGCAGTACCTCACCCTTTAACAGGAAAACCAAAAGTAGTTGTGTCCCCTTCTGAGAAACTTTCTTTGCTTTAGATTTCCTAGATGCAAAATGGTGCTATGTTTGGCAAAACTTTGAACTGATTATAGGCCTGAGTTTTCGGATTTTCCCTTTTTGGGGAGCATGAAAATATAAAAATATTTTTAGTTTTTGTAGAAATTTTACAAGAGACATACATACTACCAAAGAAACAATGTGCAAAATGGTGCAGTATTTGTTCATCGGTACATTACGTAGTCAAAATTAAAATACTACGAATAAATCCCTCAAAATAATTGAACCTCAAAGCAGAAGTATGGATCATGTGGGAAACACATGAAATCCGGACCTTGTGGACATTTTACAAATCCCCCGGACGCCAGTGCCAACTAGTAAAAAGAGGATTTGTCGAAAAAAATCGTCCTACAGTGGCACTTGTCTTGGGCAAGAGTGAGGCACGACATAGGCCTATACTTGTTAAGGATGGAAGGGAAGAATTATCCGAAGGCAGTACCTTACCCTTATCTGCTTACGGCATATTTTGTGTATAATAAAGTATGGTCGTGTAAGAGTGGTCTCCAGTGTACGATTGCCTTATTTTCAGTAAATCAATCAGCCATCCGAAAGGCAGAAAGGGTCTTAACCTAACAAAGTCACATTAAAGTTTGTCGTCGAGACTTCCGTTTCATCTTCGAAGTGAAATGCAATAAACGACAGTGCAGATCACAAACGGTAGGCCTATCTAACTTAGTGAAAGTAGGCATTTTAAAGTTATTGCTTGATTTCATACGTGCGGACAAAATGTGTTTTACGCACATTCATCCATGATTTTTTTTTTTTTTAATTTTTGCACATTTTTTTATTTTTATTTTTTTCAATTACTCTATCAGGACGCAAAAAATCTGGGCGGGGGGGGGCCTGGAGAAAATCTGGGGCGGCCTAGGCCCCCCAGGCCCCCCCGTGGCTACGCCACTGAAAAAGACGAAGAAAAATTAGCATCAATATTTCTTAACAGTTCACTCAGTGTTTTTCCTATTTATATACGGTTATTAGGCTTTAGAAATGTAACTTCCCGCGATTTTAGAGGCATTTTGGACCAAAATTTTCTTGCGCTCCGCTCCAACTCATGGTGACTCGGAACTTTTCCCCCTAAAAGAATTAAGCCCTCCCCCCCCCCCCCCGAATTTTCTTCCGCGGAGTCCCATGGATAGAAAATTTAAACATGTTTTAATAGAAAAACTTGCTTAGGAGAAATGTCAAAGTAGTCTTCTACCAGGTGCGGAAGATCAAATGGAAACTCTGAAAAGCCGTGGCTTCGATCGTGCTGAGGCTCAGGGTATTTAGGCCTACTCCTTCGAAGCGCCCTTGCAGACTATATTCGCCCCCTCTGACCGAAATTCCCAGCTCCGCCACTGACAGTGGCGGAGCTGCCATATGGTCAGGGGGCGGTCGCCCCCCCCCCCCCCCCGACGGAACAAAATCATCTGTGCGCGCCCTTTTTAGGTTTTTAACATACTTTACTCTTGCACCATTGTTGGCAAAAGATATAATTTAATAGCGTTGTTTTAAGGCAAAGGTAACAAAATGGTCAAACAGCCACCAGTAACTGTTTTATCTGTCCTTTATTCTCATGAAAAGGATCATCTTCTGTTATATAGGAATAGGTTTTGCCGAAACGTATCTTCGTGCTTTATACGCACTATTGAATGTTGTCGCTGTGCTAAGTTAATTGTTTCCACACTGAGTGTGATTATAAGTTACAAAATACACAGACTGAGATTAAAGTCACGGCGGCCAATAAAAGATGTTGCAAAGGGCGCAACAATAATTGTTGCGCAAATAGCCCTCTTGTTGTAGGGGATAATTGTCAACATAGGTAATAAAAAGAGTTTATAAAGATGCCAAAATAGCTTCCACAACATTTTTTAAAATCATTTGAAGAGAACATTTAGGTTAACATAAAATAAAACTGTTGTAGTGGTAATGGTTTAAAAGTTTTAATGATCAGTTTCCATTTTGCTTTTCTTCAAGTGACCATTATCATGGTAAATGGCTATATCTGACCCTGCACGATAATCCATGAAAATGCTTATTTCTGTACTTCCGTGGTCTCAAAAGCCAGAAAATTGCATCTAATAAGCCTAGGTTTAGGTTACTTTTATTTATTATGTATTTGGTATCTATAGAGCCAAGCAGACGTTTTGTCTTGACTATTTCCTGCAATGTACTTAAGTAATGTCTATTTCAGAGTGGTCACATGATAAAAATTTACGTCAATTAATGGTTCTTCGTGTACTTATCTTGATTTCCAGATGCCAAAAATGTAAACCTATGAGTGATTAATTTCCATACCCTTTTCCTTTGTTACGATTGCTTGCTATTTGTCACTAGCAGGTTTAATCTTAATCTTCACAAAGTAGCCCATTATTACATTAAAATCTTAAATCGAGACCTGACAATAACACTAAATATGATGACCGCCTTCATACTAGAATGTGAAGGAGAGGGATCTTAACATAGGCGTCCGCAAGTAGGGGCAAGGGAGAGCTTGCCCTCCCCTGGAAAATATAAAACCTGAAAAAACCAAGAAAACATAAAGAAAAAGACGAAGAAAGATTGACATCAACATTTTTTGCCAGTTCACTCAGTGTTTTCCCTATTTATATGCGGTAAATAGGCTTACGAAATGCTATTTCCAGCTATCTGAGAGGCTTTTGGGCCAATATTTTCTTGCGCTCCGTGCCAACTCATAGTGGAACGGAGCTTTCCCCCCTAAAAGAATTTTGTCCCCGCCCCCACCCCGAATTTTCTTCTGCGGAGGCCCATGCAATTTAAAAATATTTTAATAGAAAAACTTGCTGAGGAGAAATGGCAAAGTAGTCTTCTACCGGGTGGGGAAAATCAAATGGAGAGTCTGAAAAGCTGTGGCTTCGATCGTGTTGAGCCTCAGGATATTTACTCCTTCGAAGCGCCCCTTCAGACCATTTTCGCCCCCTCTGACCAAAATCCCCAGCTCCGCCACTGGCCAAATATCCCATGGTTGACGTAATCTTAACCTGGAAAATAACCATAATCATGATTTTGACAAAATTTAAAATTTTTTGAAAAGTCGATATGCCCTCATTCGTCCTGGGAAACAGTTATGAAGGCCGGCCTTTAGGTAGCGGGCTACTAATTATATAAGTCCCATTGACTTACACACTAAATTAGGCTACTTCTGTGACCCTAGCTCCCAGTTGAAGTTTTCAACCAGGACATGCCACCCTCTGATCGAAGCTTACAATCTCGGCTTTCATGGCACTTTCAAATTTCCATACCATGACCATTGAAATTTTGAGCTAGAGAGCATTGAATGATAGGGATGCGTTTCCTGCCATAATAGCTACTAAAATACGGCATTTCAAAGAGCGGAGTAATACAATAAAAATGGCACTTAAACTGGTCAGATTGCCTTGCATTTTGCATTCAGTCTGTATTTCAACTCATTGTCTACAAAATTCAAATGCAAAAATGATCATATTTTGTAAATAGCACGGTCAGAAACAACATCCCATAAAACTTTAATGGCGCTTTGTCTGTCAGTAAACATTTTTACAGGCACGAGTATTGGAGTAAGTGGTCCTCTACATTTACGGTGCTCGAGGTCGCAACATAACATTGCAAAACCCACACCGTGTGTAGTACAGTCTAGTTATGAACTTCAGCTGGCTTTTGAAGTTGATAGGACCGAAGTTATCTCGCCATCCAGCGCAAGGCCTAGAACCCGGCCTGAGCATGAGTTGATGGATGGATCAGTAAAAGGTCGGGCATGACTGCATTTTACTTTCAAGAATTAAATTCAAAATTGCCGGCTCGTGATTTGCTGATTTTTAATGATAATTGATGAACCTTTTTAAATTAAAGGTAAAAGCAAAGTAAAACATTATGTTGCATGTAACGGAAATGTAGTAGGAGGTAAATCCCGTGCCGTTACAGTTAAATTACCTTCGAAAAGTAACTCGTTAATTTCTCCGTTACACATTGACAAAAATAACTAGTTACATGACTTCGTTACACAAAATGTAACTCGTTACAGTAACGGCGTCACTTGTAACTCGTTACATCCTAACCCTGATTAAATTCACAATGTAGTACTTTTGTAGATTCGTCAAAGATATCTAAACATGTCTTCACTTTCGCTGAGTGGGCATGAAAACACACAAAATATGGCTTAATTTTTCATTGAAATTTTAATAACAAAAGTCTTCCGGCATTGTACAACCAGTATTAAAAATATGAAGGTTTTAATTTGAAATGTAATCATAGCAATGCCGATTTGATTACATCTCTGGGAGTGGGAGTCATGGCAAATGCCTGTGTCCATAATAACTATAAACACACGGTGAAAGGGAAAGTGTATGCATGCAGGCAGTGGGTACAGTACGGTTTTTGCTCTTATTTAGTTCAGCACATTTACATACATTTATAGTATCTGACCCACAGAAGTACCGTTTTATAATAATATATAAAGATAATGATAGTAATAGAAATAACAATAAAGTAATAATGATAGAATGTAGGCTATTCTACAAGTATACTATCACTGTCTGAATTGTGATTCCACGCACTGTCACACCCATGCTTTTAAGTTTATCCCACGAGTTTTACGAAATTGGCAACTGTCCAGTGCCCTACAGGAAGTTGCAGCGTGACAACCACTTACTTGCAACAAACACATGCCAAAATGTATTTTGGGAACATAAGAAATTCCACACTTTGGAACCAGGTCATTGCTGTACTCTATAAGTGCTTCGCGATAGCAAGATTGGGAAAACCAGTAATTTAGAGAAATACTAATATTAAAATTAGACAGAAGTTTATCTCTCGTTGGTATTAAAAAGAAGGCCTTATCATATTCGTTTGGGACAAATCTGTCCTCGGAAACTTAAAGGGATCGGATAGTGACGAAAAACCCGGATTTTGAGGCCTTTTTCAGGGTATTTCCACTTATTAATTGCGCATTAAGATAAAGACTCCCTGGCCCAGTTGACCATGAAATTGCAGATAGGGTGCCAGAAGACTCTTCTCCATAAAGACATAGTGTGACTACATAAGGAAGCTTTGTGCTGTTATCTCAGTGTAGTCAGTCAATGAGCAGAGTGGTCAGTGGGAGCTGAGAGCATTATTTACACTTCACTTAAGCAACCGTGAAGGTGCTATATGGAGAACATCGGGCTGGATTTCATCATGGATAACTATTTTGGACCGACCAACTTCATTACGTCACTTCCGGTTATGCTGCCTGATGTATCGATTCGATCTGACACCGATACATCATTAAAGCCATGCGTGAACTGTATACAGCCAATCTAATAAGAACCGTACCAGTTCAATATATTGAGCATGACCTAATTCTAACCAACATCTCGCTTTCTTCATACTTCAAATTTCACCACTTCTTGTTCAGTTCAAAGAAGACCGGTCATTGAGCATATACCTAGCCAATATGCCCAGTTGGGCCAAGACTGGATTTCAGCTGGGCTACTTATTGGGCCCCTGTTGGCCCCTTGACCTATTCGTGTTTGTCAGGCGTTCCCACGTGTGCCCGAACTGAACTAGCCTTTCCCAACTAAAGCCCAGCTGGGTCCAGCTTTAATTACAGCTGAAGCCTAGCTGGGCTCTATCTGGGCTTCAGCTTGTAAAAGCTAGCCTATTTTGATCCCACGTGGGAACATTTTCGTGCCCAACTAGGCATGTTGGCTGGGTATAAATGCAATGGAACAGACCTTTTAATTGGTTAGAAGCTGTGTAAAATGCCGGTTTGTCAAGAGGCCGGTAGTTTTATACAGTAGTATAGGATATTGATATTTCACTTCTTTTCAATTCATTTATTTGTTTTTCCCAAAACATTTGATAATGATTTGTACAATGTAAAACTAAAGTAGAATTTGACATGATATCAAGAAATTTTGAAGGGAAGCACTCTAAAAAACCTAGGTTTTGTCGAGTAGGTTGCTCCCAAAAAGGAGGGAGAGAAAAAAAGAAAGAACCAAGATAATACAAGCTGAGAAAGTACATTAGCACAGCTTATAATAAAAATGAAGAAAAAACCTTCGGTCAACTATTTGACAAATCCATAGAAAATAAAAGACCTTTCTCACTCAATTCTGATGCATTATTTAATAGGAATGATATTAACTGTTGTGCATGAGAGCTGCGTCGAGTGTAGCCTAAGTATATTTTTGGCCTCGAAAACATTCAATTGAGCAGATGGTGTAGTGGTAAGAGCATAGAATCTCTTGCAATTAATAGTCTTGTCATAACTCGTTGTTTACCTTTTTTCTATAATTTCTTCATACTTAAAATTTCACCAGTTCTTGTTCAATTCAAAGAAGACCGGTCACTGAGCATATACCTAGCCATTATGTCCAGTTGGGCCAAGACTGGATTTCAGCTGGGCTACTTACTTGCAATTAAAAGTCTTGTCATAACTCGTTATGTTTACCTATCTTCTATAATTTCACTGAACCCTACATGGGAAGTGAGCTCCATTAGCAATGCCGTTGTGAATTTTCTGCGGAATGGCTGTCTGCAATGGTTGTCTGCGTAGCAGACTGTAGGGCATATTCCTTGTTCAGTCATGGTTTGTGAAGACTTAAAGGTGGAGTGAACAAATCGAGTCCGCTCCGCGAGGTAGTGGAATGGCAAAATACCTCCAATAACTTTTTAACTTTGGCTCTACCAGTCGATCGCTTAAATATTTGCGATTTGGTTTTGAAAAGAGATGCTTTCGTTTCAACGTGATTACCCAACTGCTAAAAAAGGATTTAGGTTTTAAGCTGACTAATATAGTGATTTATTGGACACTCCAACGCAACTGAACCATTATGAAAGAATAAATTTAGGTTTAAACATATTTCTTATATTTCCTGATCCCTCATCTATAAGGCAGGTTCGTCACTTCTCTCGGGAAATGTTGCTTGCATGGAGAAAAATCTCCGACGAGAATCTATGCCCGCCAGTGAATATATTCGAGATCCTTCCTCGGTCGATCTTTCACAATAAGTTAATTACCAACAAAGCTTCAAAACCACTTTTCTCTCGCTCTTTCATTAAATGTGCAATTGTTTACTTAAAGGCCCAATTCTTTCATCCCAAACAGTACTAATTCTCCTAACCTTCTTACTTAAGCCTCCCACTATTATCTAAAATTCATTCTCATCCAGAAACAGTCTCAGTTTATTGCTTCAGGGTGAGTATGAAATGGCTCAATGCGTATAATCAAAACACTCTCAGTATAATTCATGCTGTGTAATACAAGCTTTGGCACTTTGCATTGTTTGAATTAGCTGTCCATCAAAGAGCTGAGCCAATTGAGAATTTCGGTACACCCCTACCAAAATTGCAGTTTGGGGTGAGAGGATTGCTCCTTTAAATGATATTATCACGAATTTCTACCACCAACGTGTCTCCCCTCTGCCGCAATTTTAGAGTCCTTCCTTCTTGTGGACCCACAAATGAACATAAACTTAAAGGGAAAGAGCAGTCACCCCAACTTGAAGTAGTGTAGTAGACTGTTCTGTTTCATGATTGGCTGTTGGGCGTCAAGGGACAACATTTTTCTCTTCAAATGTGAATTTTACCAGAGTTATGTTTGTTTTACCTTGGATGTGCAATGTTCAATCCATAAAATATGATGGAAAATATACTCTTAAAAGAAATAAAAGAAAATTGTGATGTTTGACTTTTGCTTTAAAATAAGTTTGGGACGGCTGTTCTTGATCTTTGAGCTATGTTGAAAAGGTTCTTGAAGATATTTTACAGTCATTTCAAGTGAACAGGTGAGTGGCTAACCCCAACTTTGAGTCCATTAAAGTTTCGAGTGATCACGCGGATGACACCCCTAGTCTCAAACTATTTTTCGACGGCGATTGCAATAAAATTACCTCCCTTGCTGTTTTCAAATGGGAAAACTTGTCCATGCTTCCAAACGGCGATCGCTTCAACCATGGAGCTACTACCCAACTATACGCTCCATTATTCAACAAAGCAAAGCCTGAGGGCACGTACTACAACTGTATGAATTGTTGTAATGTAATTCACGAACTTATGTTAGTTCTCAGTAAAGACTATATACTCACGGTCGCAGAATTGCCCCTTATACATATTTGCAGGCTATATTTCGTCTAGCGAATCCCGACTGAGGACTAATTTCAGTTTTGAGTAGGAAACATCAATGTTTTACCGCTTGGCCAAATGACTAGTGAAACTGAATTAGGCCTAACGCTTGAATAAGAACTGTACTATTTAGTTGTCTCTTTCAGTTTAATACAATGTAACTTTATTATTTATATGCAAATCGCGTGGATCGGGCGCCAAATCGGAATGAATTAAAAGAACTACCATTTGCCATGGCCAAGGGGCTCGCCGCCGAACGGAGTATGTCCTCCCCGTCGGGGAGAAGCCCCATTTTTGTCGCGGAGCCCTCACCTTTACCATAAACGAAGTAAGCCTAGTAAAGGGAAATAGGGGAAATTCCGAGTTCGCTTCAATATAACCGCCAATTTGTAATTCATTGTTTCAAAAAAGCAAAATTTTCGTCGCGCTTGGCGCGCCTCAACGTGCAATTCCTAATGCATAAGTGCTGTCTTATAAATCAGTTTGATAAACCTTTCCAGGCTCTGGAAATAACAAAATCGAAATTTACCATTTGTGACACCGGCAACTTCATTGCTAGTTTTATAAATTTTCTTTACAAATTTCTCCAATATAAGTTCTTGACTTTGAAGTAGTTTGTCTAAAAAAGACAAAAAAAATCGGAAACTTTAAACATTTTATAGGAGAGCTTTATTTCGTAGGCCTTCAAGATAACATTATGAAGCAACAAAGATCTCAGTCGATCACCGTGCAATCATTCTCAGATTCGCCACTATAGGAAGTGAAGATTCTTCGGTCAGTAATCCCCCAACTTTTCAAATTTCTCTATACAAGAAACCCGGAATCCCAAAATTTTTGCGATACAAGCTCCATATCAACAAATATTTGTTTCAAAAAGGCAAAAATTTCGGCGCTTTGCCCGCCGCAAATTACGCCCCTAATTCAGTGGTGTTAACTTCAAAGCAAACTCGGAAAATTTGGGTGCTTGGCCCTTTTTCCTTAAGAAATCTTTTTACCTCCACTATAAGCAGAGATTTGTCATCAATGGTCGGCTTGACTTGAACAAATTGGTTGAAAACTGGGCCTTAAAGCCATCTCCATCTAACCCCATCTAACTAACTGTGATGAGTGGCGTGGCCGCTGAATGTCAAAATTGAGGGAGGAGGGGCAAACTAGAATCAAAGGATAATGTTGGGGGAGCAAACATTTTCGGGCGCAGGGCGAAACCGGGTCCAGAGTGGGCCCTTGTGCGGGTGGGGGTCCAGGATGAAGGCCAAGGAAGATCTGAGCTTTTAGCCTAATCTCTGGAAGAAAATTACGTCGCAGGTGAGGAATATTACTTATTATGTTCGATTAACCTAACTACTAAATGATCAATCTTGACCGGCAAATGGGAGCAAGGGCAAATCCTCAAGGACAAATTCCCCATCTTGCCTCTCCCCCATGTCTGTCATTTTCGACAATTTCGGGAAACACTTTGGATATTTGGTGTAATAACAAAGAACTGACCTACATACATAAACTCTAATTGGGTCTAAAAGCCCTTGAACCACTCCAGGAAACAAGAAATCAGAAAATGGTCACTGATAGTGAATTCCAGGAAATTTATGTGAGTGATTCGAGAAATCCTTTTTGATTCCTTGCCAAAGGCAGGCAAGGAATCTATGCGATGGTGATGTGGTTTATATGTATGGGTGTGTGTGTGTGTGAATGTGACGCTTTTGCTTGTAAAAACTACATCTCAAGAAGGATAATTATGACCAATCTCAGCTATATTGAATAGATGATCCCTACGGTTTTTGGTGGGGTTCAAAGGTCATATTGGGTCACGAGCGGTCAAAAGGTGAAAATCTTGTAAACACGATATCTCAAGAACAGTACGTGTGACTGTGCTCATATTTAGATGTGTACGTTGGTCGTATTGAGGAGATGGTCCCTATACATTTTCGTGGAGATCAGAGGTCATTTGGGGTAACGAGAGGTCAAACAGTAAATTCCTTAGAAATTGCTTGTGAACATGTTTTCTCAAGAAGGGTAAGTGTGACCAATCTCATATTTGGTGTGTGGGTTGGTTGTATTGAGTAGATGATCCCTATTGTTTTTGGTGGAGGTCAAAGGTCATTTGGGGTATAGCCTGCGTAGCGCCTCTGTGTCGGCCGTCCCCTTAGGCTGCCTTCCCTCAAGGCCTGACGGCGATAGTAAAAAACACCGTTCAGACCACAAATCAAGAATACATTAATATTAATTAACCTTATATTGGACAACGGCAATTGGCCTAAATCTTAACATGAATGTGGTTATTACGATTTTAAAAAATAAATTGCATTGAATATTCATACGCCTATATGAAGCTACGAATTAGATACCGTACTGTAACCTGTGTCTAGGGTAGCGTTGAGCAATAACACCAGAACAGTAAGCTTTACAACACAACACACTGTGAACAGTACTGCACTGTTAAAAAATTTCTCTGTTAATTTACATAATTTTAATGGCAAATTTTTTTTCAACCAAATAATGTTTTTTTTTACAGCCAGACTGTAATCATGAAAAAACATTAAGGGTTTGTTTTTTCTTTACAGTTTTTGCATGTAAATTAGTTTACAAAAGTCTACTGTAAAATCGAATTACAGAATTGTTCTGTTTTGTTTACCTTAATTTTATGTGAATTTACAGCCTACTGTTTTCATTCCCGACGTTTTAATATTTATTATAATATCGCTTTTTTACCTTTCATATGTTATTACGTAACATACACTTCACCATTACGTAGATCAGGTATTTGCTTATCAACGTAATGTGTCGTTACGAAGTTGTTTTCAATCAAAACACATTGAGAATGCTTTGTTGTCATATTATTGTCAAGTAGACTGCTATCTCTAGGAACTTTGTAATTGGAAAGTCACATTTTTTGTACAATATAATAATTGTTTTTAAAATAAATATGACAAAGAATGTAAGTACATTGGTTGCAAACATTTCCAGACAAGGTAAACAATAAGTTTATCACTTCCTGATTAAAAAACGCCATAGAAGATATTATTCAAAGCAACAGCAATCCTTTTGTTAGGAAAATGCCTACAAAATAAGCTCCACCCATTTATGCAAAATGAGATTTACGTCATAAAGTGGTAAATTTACAGACTCTTTCAAGTAAATTTGTGAAACGTTTTTAATTTGCTCCGATCAAGTGCATGAGCGCCTATGGCGATCAGTTGACATCAGTATACCAATTGTCAGTGCTCTGAAATTAGGGCCTTACAATTTCTTTTTACTTAAAAATGTGTGACAAAACACCAGTTGTATGATATTTATAACTAAGAACGTAATAACTAAGTATGGTTTTTTAATAAACGTAAGTTAATTTTCAAATAGGGCCATAACTTTGCCAAAAATGTTTTTTTTTTAAAACTGAAACTTCGCAGAACGATGCATGTTATATATTGAAAATTTCCTGGCTATTTCTTATTTGTTTGTTTGGGCTTATTTTTGTTTCTTTTTCAGCTTAAAAACAAAATGAATGTTTGTTAAATGACAGTACATTTATGTGAAATCAGAAAAATACAAAATACTGTTAAAATTTCTGTAAATTTACAGAAAAAGTTTTACAAAGCAGTAAAATTTGGTTAAAAAAGCAGACAGAAATGGTTTTTCAAATAAACAGAAAATACATGTTAAACAACCTTTTTTTATTGTAGCAATACAAAGTGTCTGTAAAGATACAGAAAATCTCTATTAAAAGCAAAATACAACAAGTTTAAGTTAAAAAAAGTCTGTAAATTTACAGAAATTTTTAACAGTGTGTAGGACTATGTGATACCTAACGTTACTCGTTGTGAACGGTTTTAACGGTTGGAAGCTTTCGGATGCGAGTCCGTTTACTATATCTCTTTCTAGAAAACAGATATTTGAGTAGTTTTCCAGAAATTAGAAAGTAAATTCGATAAGAATTTTGAGAAGAAACTGTCGAGCTAGTATGCCTCGCAAGAAGAGATTCTTCGTATTGAGAGAGATGTTGCGTGAATGTGAATATTCATATTATAGTACAAAATATCCAATTGTTCTAGTATGTAAATGAACTTTCCGTAAGTTTTCTACGCAGTTGAACAGATTTGGTGTCCAACGCCGGCGGACGTTGATTTTTTCGTAACGATGAGCTGGACTAAAAAATTTCGTCCGCTCCGCGTGCTATTTCGGGTCACGAGAGGTCAAAAGGTCAAAACCTTGTAAACACGATATCTCAAGAAGGGTACATGTGACTATGCTCATATTTGGGTATGTAGGTTGTTTGTATTAAGTAAATGATCCTTATTGATTTTTGGAGGTCAAAGGTCATTTGGGGTCATGAGAGGTCAAATGGTTAATTTCTTAGAAATTGCTTGTAAACATGATATCTCAAGAAAGGAAAGTGTGACTAATCTTATATTTGGATGTCTGGGTTGACCATATTGAGTAGATGATCCCTTTTGATTTTTGTGAAGGTTAAAGGTCATTTGAGGCCAGCAGTGCCAGTCTTGAAAAAGTCTTATTTGTACAGTATTACAAGAAAGGTAACTTGTAGGGTCCTCATACTTGGCACGTAGATGGTGCATAGTGAATAAATAATCCCTATATTATTGGTGGGGGTCAAATGTCATTTGGGTTCACAAGGGGTCAAATTCGTAACATCATATTTACACAATTTCTCTGGCTGGAGTCTTGGATACTGCAAAATTTCACACCATACTATGTGGATGTGATATGGTGAGCAGAACCTTAGTTCTAGGTGGTCAAAGGTCATGCAGGATCTCAATGTAGGAAGTTTGGATGCCTTGCATGTATACTTTGTGGGTACATTATGGAGCACTGTCAATTTGAAAAATATTACGGAGCACTGTATATTTAAAAAGAAAAACAGGCTTACATTTCAGTGGCAATGAATCACTTAGCCTTTTGGTTTTCTGGTCTTTAGTACGGAATCTCTAACATAAAAGATTATCTCGTCTGCTGAAAAATGTCAGAAGGTAGGCTTCATGTCCCATGCAGAATTATCTAAAGAAGTCTCGTTTAATTGACACGAATAGAGGAGGGTTCGCCGGTTCTTTGATTGATTTAACCATACCTCCCTGATTTCACTTTAGATAAAGAGAAATCTGTGATAGACTTTGTTATTACCATCCTATGCACTGAAAATGTCAATGTAGATACCATGGGCCTTGTGTTTGGAGCACATTCTGGCGTAGGACTGCATCAATGTCCACATGTCTGAAGGCTTGTGAATTGTGGTTATAAAGAGTCCGCTGAAAACTTGACCACTTTGTGCGATACCTGGAACTTGAATCCTCAGACAATTTGCAATTGTCAGTGCAGTACTTAGTTTGAGCACGTATTTTTTTACGTAATAGCGCCATGGTTCAAGCCATTACCTTTGAAAACCAGGCAACCTTATTTTCTAATAAACCACGACCACTTTTCAGGTTCACATAATTAGCTATAGTTATCATGCCAATAGTCTATTTTTAATTTTCCGATAAAACACCGTTTTCAAGGTCGCACTAACAATTATCCAATATTTTGTTGCTCTAAATTGGTGTCGATTTTAAAAATGCTTTGTGGAATAAGATTTGCATTTATCTATTGAAACTGTTATAGGCCTGTTTCGAATTCCACCCATACCAGTCGAATTAAATGTGTGTATTTGATGTCGAAAGTTCTTGGGATAAGAAATTAATTTAAGCATCACAATGAACCATATAGCTATGGGTACAGGGTCATGGATCTCTTATTAAAGGACAAGAACAGTCACCCCAACTTGGAAGTTTTAATATCTTTGCTCTTTTTGTTCAAAAGACACAAAAGTAACTTTATCATTGTATTACCTGTCTAGTACGTTGTGTGCCTCACAACGCATTGGACAGGTTAACAAGTCGTTCGTGATACAAAAGCCCACAGCAGAATTTTCGGTATTTCCCATCTATAAATAACAGAAGTCGCGTGACAATATGCCCCTCCCCCCCCCACACACACACAGCGGACGTGTATAACTCCTTCACACTAGACGACCTGGGTGCTCCGCTGATACCAGCGGCACATGACCAACACTTGCTACGACGGTCACTCTGTGGCAACCATCTCCCTACTCACATGACATGGCGTTCTTGTGTTGTATCCTAGCTTTGGTTCCAACTTCCGTGGGATGTCCACGGGGTGGGGGAAGGTTTCAAAGATTAAGCGTTCAGAGAACGTGTTCGCGAATAGAGTTTTATTTCGTAAGACCAGAAGAACTGACTGTGTTTAAATTAATGTCAAAACAAACAAAGTTAATGATGCGTAGCATACAATTTCGAACACTCTTTTGAAATGTGGGTGAATGGTTGTGTAGGCCATTTTCCCTTGTCGAAAAGAGGGGGATATATCCCCCGGGATTTCCGTCTATGCACTTGGTAATCGGATTCATATACAGAGGTATGATTTGAAACACATCAAAGCTTCACAACTTATACCTTTGAACTTTTGGACTTGGATACACAATGTGGTGGTTGAGTCGAGCAAACTGTTGTCAAGCCTGAACTATGCTAAAAGGAAAATTCCACTGTAATGTTGTGGAACCGGCATGAGAATTACGTGGTGTTGGCTGGTGTACTTCAGGCCGTATTACTCCATTCTGAACGACACAGCTCTTGACACGTTGATAGAAAAAGTCAGTTTGAGCCTGCAAAAGCAACAATACTGAATTTTTAATGCTCTATCTGTGTTATATGTATGTACGTGTCAGTGTGAGTGTGTATGTGTATTTGTTTGTTTTTTATATGTTTTAGATGTATAGTTTGCTCAGTATAAAACCGTGTGAAAGTTCGAATGCCGAAAAAAATTCCCGAGGGTGGCAACACGGCAGGAACGGACCCAGGATTTTCGGATTGCAGCGAGGGGAGAAGTGTTGTCGCCGGTCTAAAAGAGGGGTATGAGGGGAGGGACCCAAAAATTGGGGCGTTTCCAAATTTTTGATGGCCAAGCTTCGGATGTCCCGACCCCTTGGACCACCCCTGGATCCGTGCCTGCACGGGAATGGTATTCGGATAAGCTAGTTGAGCAGTGCGCAGTACACACACTGTGGACGTCAGCTTGCCACGTCTCCTGTGTGAACGTAGGAGGGACGATAGTGTTCTTGGACAAAAATAATATGTCGAATGTCTGTGGGATAAAATTCCAGGAAGACGATCGTGCGATGCGCGAATAGGGGAAAACGGAAAGAGTAGATAAAAGAGGGAGACTGAATGATTTTGATCATCATTTGTATTGATTCATAGAAAATTTTCAAAATGAAAAAGGGGATTTTCTGACCATGGAAGCGGGGATGGGAGCATACTTCCGCCACCCACAGTTTTCACTGGAGCTGTCCAGCTAACACCTCGCTTTTTACGAACTTGCAGTATACTCCTGCCATGTTTACACAGTAACATCAGTATTAGTATAGCTCAAATGGCGGTAACTAATGTGGAGTATAGCCATATGTATTTGCGATCAACGTAAGCTATAGGTAAAATAAGAGTGAGCCACGCAATTTCCATGGATCTAATGAAAGTTCTATTTGGGCCTTGGCTTGCTTGGGGACCCTGCCGCCATTTTAGGAGGAAAGTATCTTCTGTACAGACTTTCTACTGCGTATCGTCGTAATGTTAGGGCCATATTTGATACAAATTGGAATCGATTTTTCGTGTTTGTAAATATACTGCATTGTACATTATCTCAACAACCAGAAAAGAAGGACGGACGGTGCCTTACTTGAATTGTAAGTTATGTGTAATAATGTTGTATTTTCGTCTTGCTTTACAGTTTGTTATTTGTTTTCTTTTCGATAATTTTGGGCATAATTACCGTTGGTCCTGGCCACTGAAGCAAACTGTAACGTTCCACCTATCTATCATCATGCTTACCTCCAATGCTTTTGTTAAAACTAAATGCTGCTTAACGTTTTCCGAGCTGCCTTGCGACTCGTCGATTCAGCATGACAAGTAAGGCTACGAGAATTCCTCTCAGTCGGCCTGTTAAATGACACGACAACCTCTAAGTTAAGAGTTGTCTAAAGCCCGGTTCACACCGCCACGACGACCCAAGACACGACGGCGACCACCCAACGCGTCGGCTGGGGTATGGGCGGTGTGAACACTCCCACGACTACGATTCCGTCGGGTCGTATGCCGTCGGCAAGATTAAACATGTTCAATCGTAGTCGGGTCTAGGCGGTACTCGGTGTGTTGGTGTGAACTCGTCTTCGACGCGACAAACAGGCCTCATGCGGTTTGTCCAATCAGAGCGCAGCATTCACCCATGGTCTGTTCAGCGCGAAGCCAACTGCATGTTTGCAATGTATGCCTGCTAAGCGGACTGTGATTTTGCGTTGATGAATTGCCCACAATGGTTGTGCTGTACAGCAGGATAATGAACGAAATGACTCGAGAATAAGGAGCTATTCGTGTAGGGACCATCTTTTTTCTTCATTTTAACAAGTGTACAAAACGTAAGCGTGTTGGAGGCGAAAGACATACGAACACTTCTTTTGAATAGTGGGGCGATGAATTTTGCGCTAAATCAGTCAGAGTAGACTTAAGGTAGGATTCCATATGTACGGATGCGTATGCGGATACGGATACGGCAAAAATCGCACACACATGGTTTCAACCAGCTTGATTCCATCAGTACGGATGCGGATACGTTGTCGGATCCGGAAAGGCATGCGGTAAACTCGACCGCACCATGTAGCGATTGGTACGGCAAATCGGATGCGGTAAACAGTTGAAATGACGTCATGATAGAGACAATCGTAAACTTGCGACCACCTCAGCCATGCAGTACTATCACAATCCAGCAACGAAAACACGTATTTGACTGGATTGAGAATAAATTTAATATGTAAGCTTGGTTATGGATCATTCTTTTTCTATGATGCGAGCTTTTTGGGCCATACAAATATAGAAAAGTTGTACCAAAATGTGGCAGAGTGCTGTAAATGTGATGGACACAGCGAGGAACTAAGCAGAGTATGTTAAGCCTATAGGAAAAGCGTGCACTTTTCGTAACGTTAGGCCTTACCTTATACCTGTGCACAGTATAGGCTGTAACCGTCAATGAGTCAAAATACTAACGTTAGTCCTAGTCCATGAACAGGGCTTTTTACTTCGCTTAAAGAGTAGCGTTAGAACTTACTAGGCCTACGTCAAGTGCGGAGTAAACACAGTTGAAGTAAGCTGGCCACGTACAGTTTTCCAAGACTAGCAATGGTCGGTATCTGTGTTGATCGTCTTTGATTTTGAGTCAGTCATTACTTTTTTATACTGCCTAAAAACATAGCCAGCATTGCATGTAACACAATGTTTTAACTTGACTGACTCTAAATTGGTATCAGTCACCACCACTTATGCCGTAGGCTAAAAAATGAGGGAAAGGGCTTTTCATAAAGTCTAAAACGTGTGCTAGCCCCAGTGTGAACTGAATTAGGTCCCATCAGATCTTCTTCTTCTTTCAAAGGCAGCACAAACGCCAGGCCAGGCTATCCCGTGCTGTTGCACTAGGACTAAGGGAGTCGGATAAATAAACTAGCTACAACGATTCTGGTCAAGGGCTAAGAGCTGGCTTCATTTGCAGATAAGAATGAGTAGCCTATGCCTAAGTAACGTCAATTTTGTGAAGCATAGGCCAACACCTAGGCCTATAATGTAATCCTGATCATCTTTAAGTTCAAAGATAGAGCTAGGCTAGACCTAGGCCTATGTATATTCCACAGGCTAGCCCTATTCTAGCCTAGATCTGCCTAGCCTGCTTAGGCAGAGGGTATACAAACATGACGTTAAACTGAGCCCTTAACTGAACAGGACCGACCTCCTACTGCCATGGATAGATAAATCTGTGTCTTTCATCCAAGTTGTGGTGCGGGGTTGGGTCAAAGTTCTGTTGCATTAATGCAACCTAGGCCTATGTGTTGCAGGGAGTTGTCGGGGACAACTCCCTGCTTGGAGCAAATATGGATGCCTCATACAGGAAACATGCGGAAAGTCCAGTGGAATGTTGAGTCAATTGTATAACAGATGGACTGCTTCAGTAACTTGAATGAAAGTGTTTTGTTACTCCTAACAGAATTCACAGAGACGCAATCGATAGGTGCAATGTATACAGGTTAACTACCGCAGAAAATTTGTCACTTAATGAGAGCACTTAAAGTCTAGTGTGAGCCCTTTTGCCTGATGCAATTAAAAATTACCATCATGACAAGTGAATATGCACTGAATGAGTGTGACACATTGATTTTAGAGATATTTTCTGGTGGATTTTACTAGGGTGTGATATGAAAGAAGAATATTCCAGACCACGTACTCTGATTAATGTAGCTAAACCCTGGCTTAGCTTACTTTAAAAAATACGTATCATTTTAAAGTTAGGTTATTTTTGTTAAATACATTTACTTTTCAAAGCGTTACAGCACGGTTAGATTTCCTGTTTTTATTTTTAATTGCCTATCTTGTTTGTCTTTGAATTAAATGCTATCAACCTTTGTAGGGTCAAATGTATAGCCTATAATTTACCCGATTTGTTTATTAATTTTCAGGGACTATCTGTGAAGTATAACAATGATTTTCCCATCAGTGCACATACTTGGATAGTTGATTGCTTATCCTGGTTATCAAATAGTTCAGAGGGAAAGTCCCAAGAGTTAACACTCATCAGCCAAGCTCCAAGAAGTGGAATTGGAATGGTTAGTAGGTATATAGCAAGGCAGTGTTTTGTTTTCTTTGGTTTGCGTTGAAACTTGAAAAAAAGTTCTGCACCTTTTTACAGAAAGTTTTTTTTTATAACTTTACATCAACATTTCTAGGCAAAATATGATACGATGAGGCAGTACATCTTTCTTCAAAAATGAGGTTTTCACTATTTCTCACCTTCAAAGTTTAACAGAAAAAGTTTGTAAGTAAAATTTGTGTTCAACAAATTTTTTTGCCAAAACTTTCAAAAAGGTCAAATTGGTCAACTTCAACATCTCCAGCATTATTCATATTTTGAAGAGATACTGCTGTTGCTTAGCATTTTTAGACAGAATGAATAATTAATAATGATTTTTAATGTAATTGGACTGATGCATTACCTAACTAATTGAAGATACAGGTATGACCACAACTTTTTGTAATCCTTTTTGATCACTTGTACATTCTGCAAGAGCAATCATGTATGTCCTCCCTAGAAGCTCCCAAAGTCCCACACTGCCCTCAGTCTTTGTTAGTACTAAGGCGTGCTGCATTAGGCAAGATCAATTTCTATACATGTATGTATTCCTAAACTGTGACTGTAGTCTGTACTTCTCATGTTTCCCCATCAAGTACAAGGCTGTGTCAGTACATTTCATCAAACTGAAAGTGGAATTTCAGTGTTATTCATGAGATTCAGGTATTAGCTGTTACAGAAACTCCCTGACTGCCAACATCATCATGTACAGTACCGGTGGTACCGGTATTTGGATGAAGACCTCTCCATCACTCATCTTCAACAGAGACATCACATCTTACAGTAGAAGACATCTTCTAATGTTGTTGTCATAAAAAGTACGTTTGTTGCACATCCAAGGTCACACTTAGAAAATGTATAAGATTAGACCTTCCTATTCAGCAGGCCAAAGTAGTAATGTGAGATTTACCCACACCCATGTGGAACTTACCCACAACCTCACCCTCTCCTCCACAGCCCTCCCCCCCCCCAAAAAAAATAACAAGAGACACAAATTTTTATTACCCACAAATATCATCATGATGTATTTCCTGAATTTTCTTGCAAAATATTCCAACTCTTCTAAAACTATGTTAACCAACTACTTGAGTATTCACCTGCCTGATAATTTTTTGTATGAAGGAAATCCAATCGATATGTGTTTGTAAAGTATGCTATGTTAGAGTAGTCTGTAGTCTGTTGAGCTGTTACATTTCTTGACCTTATGGTGACAATGAGTAAGGCCTATTGTTTACTTAAAAAAGGGGGAAAAAGGAAATATTTTTTTTAATGAGACCTAAATATCAGCAATAAAACTTTTTTATAGATAGTGGATATATTTGTTTTTTTTTTTTCATCTGCAGATCAAAATGTGTTATTTAGCTTTAAGTATGTCTTAAATCTACATGTTTAATAACTTTGACTTTTAGTTATGTATTCAATTACACACACTTGACTGCTGAATGATGATTTAACTTTTACATCCCCACAGGGACGAAAATCCTCCATCCTTCAAGGTCATTACTATCGTGCAATTCAATTTTCACTTAGAGGAGGACTCAAAATTTTAGACCTGCATCTAGTAAGAAAAGAAATTAGATATTAGTAGGCCATCTGGAGAAGATAACATGGAGACAAACAAGTTTGAAGCACCATTCTGCAATTCCCAGGAAAGTCATCAGTTGATAACGAACTGACCCAACGATTGTTGCATTGTTAGTACACTCATAAAACACTGGGATTGAATTTAACCAGGATTGCTGTTCTGCTTACCCCAACATAACTTCTAGTTAAATTTTCCATGAAATTCCGGTTAAACTAAAGCAAATCCAAGTAACACTAACACAAATTCTGGTTGAAGTAACTAGTTTAACTAGGAACATTAACCAGGATTGTGTTGGAAGTAAATAGAACACAGATCCTGGTAAAACGTAAGCCCGACGTTTTAAGA